>WJSH01005448.1:20786-32260 GCA_009757365.2 Lepidium campestre
GAAGGTTGATTGCATACATTCATTGATTGATAGTCCCTTTAGAAGCCTTCACCACTAGAAATAAGGATTCAAATTGGGAGTCTTAGAGATCATTCTAGGCGTAGGATGTTATGGGATTGGATGCTAAGCTTGGATGCAAGTATATTGTGATCTTTCTAAGAGAATAAGAGTTCATATGTGGCTTACGGTTTTTGGCTTAATGAGTTGTTTGTTTAAGGTGAGATATTCCTATTGTTTTTAAAACCTCTTCTCCTTGCTTACTCTTGTTTGTTTGCTTGAGGGCAAGCAAATACTAAGTTTGGGGAGTTGATATATGTGTATTTTAACTAGTTTTAGGACTCTTTTATAATCTTTTTTACACAATTTCTCATTCTGTTTTGCTGCATTTTAGGATATGTTTAGCTTTATCTAGCATATCTTGTATTTGCATTGCATACATGTGATTTTAGGTACTTGGCGGATGAATTAGAAGCAATCTAGACATAAGGAGATCGTCGAATCGAAGTTGAACCTGGGAGGTGGCTTTGGAGAAAGGAGGAAGGATTATAGGCATGCTCGAGTGGAAGACTCAAGTGGTTATGGCCGAGCACACGATTTGGACATCATGCTCGAGTGGTTGAGGTCGAGCCAGAGAAAATACGGAGAGAAGGATGTGACTCGAGCCAGTCACTCGACCATACTTGGTCAAGAGGACTTTCCTAAAATGTTGACTTTTTCTATTTTCGTTGACTTTTCTATTTCCTTTTTACTTTAGGATTTCTATTTATTTTGGGATTAGGTTTTTCATTAGGAAATGGGTATAAATACCCCTCTTAACCCATTAATAAACATCAAGTCATTTTTTATTTATTTTCCTTTGAGAATCTCTGCAGAACTCTCTCTTTGCTTTGTAATTTCATGTTTTCTATTGAAGAATTTCCTTTAGTTTAATGCAATTTCATCCTTCATTAATCTTCTTAATCGCAATCTGAACTTCCCAATTATGCTATCTATTTTCAATTCTAAGTCTTTATGCTTAGCAATGAATTCTGAGTAGATTAATTAGGGTTTTTGAGGAGATGTGGTAGATCTTGGTAGATCTAGGGTTTTCGTGGTTGCTTAAGAATAAATATGTTAGATCTCTTTAGTTTAGATAGTCTTAATGCTTATTTCTACCTGATCACTAGAGATTTGATTAGAGGCGTTTCTCCACCTATCAAGTGTTGATGAAATTCCTGACTTAGTCTAAAACTTGAGATATTCATACGTAACTCAAGGAATTGATTGTTTAGGGTGAATATTGACTCGAATAGGTTGTTTCTTCATGCCTTCATGCTTATTAATCACCTATAATTATAGGGTTAGGTTGTATGCTTGATTGAGATCATCTGTCATGGAAGTGAATTTGATTGTTTTAAATCTATTGTCTAGAGATAATTTCTGAATGGTTTGTTAAGTAATCAAGAGAACCCTAGCTAAGCCAAAGATCAATAACCTCACTCTCCTCAATAGCCCTAGCCTTCCTTAATTGTTTATCTTCGTTTTAAATAACTTTGTTCGTTATAATATTGCTTTCATTCATCTTTCTGTTTTATTTGAATTGCTTTAGTTGATTACTTCTTTTTGTTTCACTTAGGTTTTTAGAAATTATAAACTTTGATTGGTTTGAATTAGGATATATTTATTGTATTCTAAGTGTTAGCATCATCACCTGATTGGATTGATACCTTAAGTACTGCAATGACATGATAGTACAATAGGAATTGCTTAGTAGTAAAATCTTACTATCACGGGTAAAAGACTTTGAGCTGAGAGTGTGGTTCAAGATTCTTTGGAGGTTTTCATAGTGCATGGCGCTATTGTTCCTCTTAATCAAATTAATATTTCTGGTTAACTTGTTGGGCCAGAAGGAATTCCAGATGAGGTGTTACATGTTGATAGTGGCAGCTCCCCAACAATGATAGTACCCGAAGAGATGTTACATGTTGATAGTGGTAGCTCTCCGGCGTTGAATACCCAACTTGGGTGTGAAGACAATGTGAGTATGTCACCTGCGTGATGGTACTCCCCAGTAATTCATCCTTTTTCCAGATTTTTTATCTCATGAATTGTTTTTATGAATTGTCGAGGGGCCAAGAAACCCAAGTTTTGGTGTGCTATTCGTTATATGTTGAAAAGGTTCAAGGTGGAGGTTCTAGCTTTGTTCGAAACTCATGCGAGAGGTGATAGAGATTGAGATATTTGTCAGAGTTTATGCTTTGATAATTCCTTTTGAGTGGATGTTGTTGATTAGAGCGGTGGTATTTGGTTGCTCTGGAGGTCGGAAGTTGGCAATGTTTCGATTGTGAACTCTTCTAATCAATTTATTCATGTGTGTCTTACTAGAGATTCAGAGACGGTGCATTTGATTGTTGTCTATGCTGCTCAGCTAATAGACGTAGTGGTTTATGGGATGCCTTAAAGTTAGAGCTTCAATCAATATATGATCCAATTATAGTAAGTGGTGACTTTAATACTATAGTTCGATTAGATGAAAGATCAGGTGGAAACGGCAGACTGTCCTCTGACTCTTTGGCTTTTGGTTAATGGATTAATGCATTATCTTTAATTGATATGGGCTTTAAAGGTAGCAAATTTACTTGGAAGAGAGAGCTTACATCATCTAACTTTTTTGTGGCTAAGTGGTTAGATCGTGTGTTATGTTATCTCCATGAGAGACTGAAGTGGCAAGAAGCTACAGTTTTTCATTTGTCTTTCTTAGCTTAAGATCACGCCCCTCTTTACATTCAGCTGGTTCCAGAGGTTCTTAATAATCCAAGTCGATTGCCTTTTCACTTTGAGGCTGCTTGGTTGCAAATGTGGGGTTTAGGGAATTGTTGCAAACTTCTTGGAATAGGAATATTAGTTCTCAAGATGGTCTTAATTGTCTTAAGATTAAGCTCCATAAGTGGAATAGAGAAATCTTTGGCAATATTCTGAGACTAAAAGAGTTTTTAATCCATGAGTTGTCTTGTGTTCAAGAGCTGATTGATCGATCTCCTTCTAATGACTTGCTTGTGAAGAAATCGGATTTATCCAAATGTCTAGAAGAAACCCTGGAACAGGAAGAGATCCTTTGGCTTCAAAAATTTAGAGAGAAGTGGATGACTTTGAGTGATCGTAATACTAAATACTTTCACACCTCTACAATTATTAGACATCGTAGAAATAAAATCGAAATGTTGAAAGGGGATGAGGGTAATTGGATCTCCGATGCACAAGATCCTGAGTGCTTAGCGATTAATTACTTCAAGAATCTCTATTCTTTAGAAGATGTTGAACATGTAGCTCTTGTTCTATTGTCATCGGGTTTTGCTCATTTGGAATCGAGTGATAAGGCTCTCTTGAATAAGTTCGTTACACCGGATGAGATTAACAATGCAATGTTTGCAATGAATGGCTACAAAGCTCCTGGACCATATGGTTTTCAACCGGTATTTTATCAGAATTGTTGGGACATTGTGAGGGAGTTGGTAGTCAACTTTGTTCTCAACTTCTTTGACACCGATGTGTTACCTGTAGGTACGAACGATGTTATGTTGGTCCTTATTGCTAAGGTCTTATAACCTGAGTGCATGAAGCAATTTAGACCTACTAGCTTGTGTAATGTGTTATTTAAAACAATTACTAATTCTTTGGTTTTGCGTATAAAGCATATTATCTCTAAGCTTATCAGATCTGCTCAACCTAGTTTTATTCTTGGGCATCTAAGTATGGACAATATTGTCGTTGTTCAAGAGGCAGTACATTCTATGAGGAAAAAGAAAGGGCGTAAGGGGTGGATGTCTATGATCAGATTAGATGGGACTTTTTAGAGGATACATTACATGCGGCAGATCTTCCAGGGACTTGGATTGAGTGGATTATGCAATGTGTGAAGAGTCCTTCTATGAGTCTTCTATGGAATGGAGAGAAGACTAACATATTTGTTCCTGAGTGGGGCTTACGTCAGGGAGACCCGTTGTCTCCTTATTTTTTTGTCCTTTGTATGGAGTGGCTTTGTTATCTCATTGACTATTTGGTAGATCAAAGGACTGGAAGCTTATTTCTCTTTCCCGTGGGGGACTTTCTAGTTTTAGGAAATCAAGATTAAAAGAATAACTCTCTTTTATTGATTAAGAAAAATAACTCAAAACTTAATCACTCACAAATTCTCAATTTCTAAAACTCACACACAAACCTTGTCACACTTTGACAATTCTTATTTATAGACTAAGAATCCTAATCTAACTTGGAAATGGATAACTCCTAGAATCCTCTAGAACTAAGTTGTATATTTTCCTTCATGCTTAAGCTAACAATTCTCTAGATAACTCTTAGATCTTCTAGAATTAAGTTGTATCTTTTCCTTCATGCTTAAGCTAACAATTCTCTAGATAACTCCTAGAATCTTCTAGAACTAAGTTTTATCTAAAACTTAGTTCCCTTTCTTCAAGCTTAAGCTAACAATCTCCCCTTTAAGCTTGAACTCCATTTTCTTCAAGTCTTGTACTCCAATGAATTCCCTCATTTCTTTATACTTGTTTCTCCCAAGAGGCTTGGTCATAATGTCCGCCTTTTGTTCAGTTCCCAGAACATGTTCAACTTCGATTTGTCCATTCTTAACACACTCTCTTATGTAATGGTATCGTCGATGAATATCTTTGCTTCTTCCATGAAAAACGGGATTCCTAGTCAATGCAATAGCAGACTTGTTATCGATCCGAATTATCACCTTTTCAATTGGTTTTCTCACTATCTCTCCAAGTAACTCTTGTAGCCATATCGCTTGCTTAGCTGCCTCTGTTCCAGCCATGAACTCTGCTTCACATGACGATAAAGCCACAGTGTCTTGTTTTTGAGAACACCATGTTATTGGACTTTCACCATAATAGAAGATATGTCCCGATGTGCTTCTTCCATCATCAGGATCAATATTATGACTACTATCACAATAACCTATTATTCTCGGAATGTTGATACTTCGGCCAAAACTCAGACCAAGACTTGTGGTACCACTCAAATATCGCATGACTTGTTTCATTGCATTCTCATGTGAAGTTCTTGGACTTTGCATGTATCTGCTTAAAATACCTATGCTTAACGACAGATCCGGTCTTGTATGTAGCAAATACCTAAAGCACCCAATGTTCCTCCTATAGTTGGTAGCATCGATCTCCTCCTCATCTTCAGCCTTTGTCAATTTCAGCCCTACTTCCATCGGTGTGTGTGTGGAATTACAATCTCTCATGTTAGCATTCTCAAGAATTTTAAATGCATAGCGACTTTGACTCAATGTAATCCCTTGATCATGTTGAAGAACTTCAATCCCGAGGTAGTAAGACAACTTCCCAAGATCACTCATCTCAAACTTCACCGACATCTCTTCTTTAAAACAATTAACAAGTTTAAGATTTGTACCTGTCACAAATAGATCATCGACATATACTGTTATTATCAACAATCCTTCTTTTCCTTCTTTTTCGATATACTGATGGTTCTTTTGAACATTTTTCAAATCTTAACTCTGTTAAAATACTGTTTAGCTTCTCATTCCATGCTCGTGGTGCTTGTTTTAATCCGTATAGTGCCTTGTTAAGCTTGTAAACTTTGTTCTTCTTTCCTTCTTTCTCAAACCCTTCTAGTTGAAGAACATATACCGTCTCTTTTAGTTTGCCATATAAGAAAGCTGTCTTAACATCAAGATGATGTATCTCCCATCCGTTTGATGATGCAATCCCTATGAGAAGTCTTATTGTCTCGATTCTTGCTACCGGTGCAAATACTTCCTCATAATCAACTCCATGTTGTTGTACATAACCTTTTGCCACAAGTCTTGCTTTATATTTATTAATGCTCCCGTTATAATGCTTCTTGAGTTTGAACACCCATTTTAATCCAATTGGCTTCACATTCTCCGGCAAATCAACAAGATCCCACGTTTTATGTTTTTCAATTGATGCTAATTCGTCAATACAAGCATCGGTCCATTCCTTTGATTTTAATGCAACTCTCACATTCCTTGGTTCATTGTTGACACATATCAAAAGTTTCTCTCCTTCTTCCTCGGCTAGAAGAATATAATCTTCAAGATACTTTGGTGTAATGCTTTGTCGTGATGACCTTCGCAACACATGTGAAGCTGATGATTCACCCATAGTATCTTCTTGCATAATCTCGTTATCATCATTATCCCCATCCTCTGATTTTTCTTCAGCTCTGTTTTGATCTTTGTGGTCTTCATTAACTCTGTTTTGATCTTTGTGGTCTTCATTAACACCGGGAAGAAAATCACTACTGCATTCATCACCGCGAGAGTATTGAGGTAAACATGGTTCTTCATGATCACTCTCCTCCTGAAGACCATGATTACCAAAACCACCACACTCGACCCGTAAGTTCTCGCTCTGCTCATCATTATCGCTCTTCCAGTTCCATCTTTTTTCTTCATCAAAAATCACATCACGGCTTACTACAATCTTCTTTGTTTGCGGATCAAACAGTCTATAAGCTTTAGAACCGGGCTCTGTTCCTAAGTGTACGAGCTCCCGTGATCGGTCATCTAGTTTCTTCAAGTGTTGTTTGTCTATATTTGCATAAGAGATACACCCAAAAACTCGAACATGTTCAACATTCGGTCTCCTTCCTCGGTATCGCTCATATGGAGTTTCGTTGTTGAGTGATCTCGTAGCTACTCGATTTAGCAAATAAGTTGTATGTCTTATTGCCTCACCCCATAAGTAGATTGGCATCCCCATATGCTTTAACATACTTCTGGTCATCTCCATCATTGTTCTATTACGCCTCTCAACTACTCCGTTTTATTGCGGTGTATAAGGAGCCGTTAGATGTCAAGTTATACCTGCATCTTCACAAAATAAATTGAATTCATGAGAAGTAAATTCTCCACCTCTATCAGTTCTGAATATGCGTATCTTCATTCCCGACTCTTGCTCTACTTTTGCCTTGAAATGTTTGAATTTTGTGAATGCTTCTCCTTTTTCTTTCATTAATACGGTCCACATATATCTTGAATAGTCATCTATAAGTACAAAGATGTACATATTTCCAGCGCTTGTTTTTGGTGTTATGGGTCCACAAATATCTCCATGTACGAGTTCAAGTTTCTCTTTTGCACGATAGATTCCTGCTTTCGGGAATTCTTGCCGTGTTTGTTTGCCAAGGATACACGATCTACATGTCTCCTTTTCAATAGATATGTCTGGAATGCCTCGAACCAATCCTTTGTCCTTCATCAACTTGATTGTCCCGTAGCTAATATGACCCATGCGTGCGTGCCATATGCTTGCTTCGCTCACGTTTGATAAGAGAAGTTGTGCTTTATTTACCAATCTCATTTGGACTTTGTACAATCTATTCTTCGACCTTGCTGTTTTTACAAGTAGTTCTCCATTTTGATCACTCATGATCAAATATTCTCTTTGTAACTTAACCGTACAACCAGCTTCCGTTGCTTGTCCGAGGCTTATGATATTGCTTTTCAACTCCGGGATGTAGTATACATCCTCCATAATCCTTGTCTCACTCTTCAAGTCCATGAAAGTAATTGTGCCTTTTCCTTTGATGTCAACACGTGAATCGTCTCCAAATCTTACTTTTCCTAAGATAGATCCGTCAAGCTTGCTGAAATATCTTTTGTCTCCTGTCATGTGATTGCTAGCTCCGTTATCTAGATACCACATGTTGTCTCCATCTTCATTTGTCTCAAATAAACTTTGCTTGCAGCTCTTCTCATTTAAGTAAACAATCTCATGCATTAACAGACTGTCTGCATTTCGTGTGTCGTTTTCTTCATCTTCTCGTGCTTCTTGTAGTTTAAGGAGATGATCTGGACAATTTGATGCATAGTGTCCCAATTTGTCACATCGATAACAGGTAATTCTAGATGCATCATGCGCACCATTCGATCGACCGTGACCTCTTCCTCTCCATGAAGATCGTCCGCCTCGACCACCTCTGTTTCCTCCGTCATCGTTCTTCTGGTTCGAGTTCGAACTTGAATACAGCAACTTACTCTGCTCTGCATGTGTCTCATCTTCTTCATGTATAAAGATCCTCTCTTCGAATGCTTTTAGTCCCCCAATAATGTCCTCGAATTTTATAGAATTCAAGTCCAAAACTTGTTCAAGTGAGGCAACCATGTGTATGTATTTTCTCGGTGGAAGACAATTAAGAAACTTCTTCACAAGTTTCGATTCCTCTATCGTGACACCAAGAACCGCAGATTTAGATGCTATCTCAGATAACTTGCTAGAGAAGTCATCTATTTTCTCATTGTCTTTCATCTTTAATTTCTCGAACTCAGCCATTAATGTTTGCAAACGAGCATCCCTCACTCGTTCAGCTCCTACATATCTGGATTTGATTGCATCCCACATCTTCTTTGCTGTATCTAGTTCACCTATTTGAAGGATCAACGATTCAGGGATCGATTGAATCAATAGAGCAATCGCCATATTATTCTTTTTTGAATCACTCGCTTCTAGGTTTTCGGCTTCTACGACATCCCATACTTCATGAGCCTTGAGTGTAATCTTCATTTGAATTGCCCACACCGTATAGTTAGTCGTAGTTAACATAGGACATGTTATCGCCGATGACCCTCCTCCTCCTTCTCGTGGCTTTGCTGGTACGATAGCTCCCTCAGACATGATTCCTTCGTTGATTTGTTTTAAACCGCTCTGATACCAATTCTAGTTTTAGGAAATCAAGATTAAAAGAATAACTCTCTTTTATTGATTAAGAAAAATAACTCAAAACTTAATCACTCACAAATTTTCAATTTCTAAAACTCACACACAAACCTTGTCACACTTTGACAATTCTTATTTATAGACTAAGAATCCTAATCCAACTTGGAAATGGATAACTCCTAGAATCCTCTAGAACTAAGTTGTATATTTTCCTTCATGCTTAAGCTAACAATTCTCTAGATAACTCTTAGATCTTCTAGAATTAAGTTGTATCTTTTCTTTCATGCTTAAGCTAACAATTCTCTAGATAACTCCTGGAATCTTCTAGAACTAAGTGTTATCTAAAACTTAGTTCCCTTTCTTCAAGCTTAAGCTAACAGACTTAAACTCTCTCATGTTTTGTTTGCAGATGATCTGATTCTTTTTGCTAAAGCTTTAGTTGCACAAATTCAGATTATCAGGAGTGTTTTACTTCAGTTTTGCAATGCCTCGGGTCAAAAGGTGAGCTTAGAAAAGTCAAATATTTATTTCTCTGCTAATGTGTAAAGATCTCTGGCGGATAAAATTAGTGCAGAGAGTGGTATTCAGTCCACGAAAGACCTTGGGAAATATTTAGGAATCCCGATTTTACAAAAACCTATTAACCGTGAAACATTTAGTGAAGTGTTGGAGAAAATGTCTTCACGGCTAGCTGGTTAGAGAGGTCGCTTCCTTAGTCTGGCTAGGAGAATCACGCTAACTAAATCAGTCCTTGCTTCTATCCCGATTCACTCTATGAGTTCTATGCTACTCCTTAGTTCTACATTGGAAAAGCTTGATAGAACCGCAAGCAACATCTCATCTCATGGAATAAACTTTGTTTGTTTAAATCCGATGGTGGTCTGGGTATTAAGCAAGCTAAGGTTATGAATAAGGCTCTAGTTACTAAGATTTCTTGGCTATTGTTGTTTGATAATTCTGGTCTTTGGGCTACTATTCTTCGCTCCAAGTACAACATAAAAACAGTTCATGACACTTATTCGGATTCGCCTAAAGGAAATTGGTCTACGATCTGGCGAAGTATACCGTTATATATGAGGGAGGTAATTCGATTGGGTTTATGATGGATTGCTAGTGATGGTAAAGCCATTCGATTCTTCTCTGATTTAACAAAGGATCCCCTGTTGGACTCTGTTTTTATCGATCTCCCAATGCCTTTGTTACATAAGCCTATGTGTAATTTTTGGATTAATGGTTCAGGTTGGGATTTTCTTACACTTAATCCTTACCTTTTGGATACAACGAGACTAAGTGTTCTTGATACAGTTACAGGTGTGGTAGATCGATGGTCTTGGGGTGAGGCACATGATGGTCGGTTTTCTATGAAAACTGCATATGCGATGTTGTTCGCAATCATGATATTGGCCCACATATGCAGAATTTATTCTCCCATATTTGGTCAATTTGTGTTCCACAACGTATTCGTGTATTCTTATGGCTTGTTGCCAATCGTGCTATCATGACTAATTCAGAGAGATTTAGACGCCATTCGAGGGACTCTAGTCTATGTTCGATTTGTAGAGGTGGTGAGGAGACTATCCTTCATATCTTCTACGACTGTCCTGTTATGTCCGGGATATGGCTTCGTTTGCTTCCACATGAAAAGTATGGAGAATTCTTCACCAGGACGTTATTTGAATGGATTTATGCAAACTTGGGAGCTAAGTTTACGACTGCATCTTGTCAATGGGCCACTACCTTTGCTGTTGGAATTTGGTGGGGTTGAAATGGAGGTGTGATAATGTTTGGGGTTGAAATGGAGGTGTGATAATGTTTTCCATTCTAGTTGCAAATGCAGAGATCGATTGATGCTTATCAAGGACTTATGTAACGAAATTGAGGTGGCACAAGTTAAGTTGAATCTTGGGGTTCTTGTTTCTAAGGTAGATAGAGTGATTGCATGGAGTTATCCTTTAAAGGGATGGGTTAAACTAATATACTTGGCGCATCTAGAGGTAATCCGAGTTTAGCTACTATAGGGGGAGCTCTTCGTGATGCAGATGATTCGTGGATTAAAGGGTTTGCGCTGAACATTGGAATTTGTTCTGCTTCCCTGGCCGAACTTTGGGGAGTTTATTATGGACTTTACATAGCTTGGGAAAATCAAGTTCCAAGGCTTATTATTCTTGAGGTGGATTCGAATATAGTGGTGGATTTTCTCATGACAGGGAATAATGATTCTCATCCTTTGTCCTTCCTAGTACGCTTGTGTTATGACTTTCTCTCTAGGAACTAGATAGTCCGGGTTACTCATGTGTATGGGAAAGCTAACCGTCTTGCTGATGGGTTAGCAACCTATGTGGTTTTTCTTCTTTTAGGTTTTCATGTTTTTGAGGATGTTCCTCCTGATTTAATTAATTTTGTTTTCGATGATGTTAGGGGCTTGTCGTTCTTGAGACAAGTTCAAACTTAGTTGTTTCAGATTTATTTTGAATAAAGTTCGGAGTTTTTACCCCTTTTTCCACCAAAAAAACCCAAATTCGAGTTCCATAAGCCCTAGAAAAATAAAGAACATAATTATGAAAAAAAAATGGTTATCTCTTAATCTTATCCATCTACAAGCCCGGTTTTGTACATGTACAAGAAGTAAAGTTGCACTCGGCCCACTCCAAAAATTCATTTTTAGTACTTATGATCCAAATAAAATTTAAAATTTTAATACATTAGGGTTTTTTTTTTTTTTAATATGCGACCTATATAAGTTGAGCCCTCCTTGTCCATCTA
>WJSH01005448.1:49218-60063 GCA_009757365.2 Lepidium campestre
GTAGCAAAACGAATGTTAGAATCCAAACCAAAGTCATCGTTTCCTTATCTGGTTCTTATTAAGTTATACGAAATGACTTGGCGCTGGGAGAACTCAGTGAAGATAAGATACGCCATGAATGAACATAAGTTAAAATCAACTGAGGGATCGAGCAAAATCGGTATAAAGAGCATTGTGTACAGCTTTGAGGCTGACCAGTTGCAAATACATGGAGGTCATGACACTTGCGCAGTCTTAGAGTTACTGTCTTGGGATTTTGTTGATCAGAAAATTCATTGGTCTGCATAAAAATTTTACTAACAGGATTTCCAATTACTAAGTGATTTTTTCATCTACTTTAACTTCAGAACTCAGGCTGTAATATCCATTAATCATGGAACTTTTTATTATACTATTCTTCGAACAAAAAAATTTAATTGTATTTCACAATACATTAACTTGTCGTAATCACAACTTTTTAGTATACTCATTTTTTTAGCATCTTGTATTATATTAATTTGAAGATAAATAGTCCTTAGAGTTTGAAATTTTTCATTTGCGGTTTGGTGGGTTAAATATGTTGTGGGCTGCGGGTTTAAGTGGTTTAGGTTAGAGTTTTTTTATTTATGTCCACCGGTTTCAAACGGACTGATCTGCTTAACCAGCTAAATATTGGTTCTGATTGGTAATTACATAATTGTCTAATGACGTTTTCTAATGCAATTTTACCAGAATTTCACCAATCAGTATAATAAGCATAATGACGTAATTTAATACGATTATATAGTTTTTTTATTTGCCTAAAAATTCTTATTAGACAAATTCGATATCCATTTATCCAAGCTTGTTGAATAGCCACGAGAAGAGCTTGGAGCTGCTTCGAGAACTGAAGAACAATTTTGTCCAGCACTGAAAGAACCTATTAGGATATTGATATTGGTTTAAGTTAATAAATCAATTAGATTTCGGTTAACTCTAGTTTAAACCGACTGTTTTTTCTCTTCTCTAATATAAGAGAAGCGCGCTCTCTGTAAAACAACTTAACGATGTTTTTTTCTCGTCTATGAATGAAATTCTCTTTTCTCTCTTTGTTTTCTTTCGTGTAACATGGTATCAGAGCGTTGAATTTGGAATTCAACAATCAAGATCATGTTATTTCTTCATCTTCTTTAGCGATTATGCTATTTTGATTTTGGTTAATCTCTTCATTTTGTTCTTCAATCGCCTGCAAAAGGATATTTTTGTTCCTTCTCTTTGTTATTTTACCAACATATCATCTTCTATCTGTGTTACTATGGTTTTTATTCGAAGAAATCCACCGAGACAAGGAAAGGCGATTTCAGTCTTGAAGCCTAGTTTGTCAGCTAGAAAGAAAACTCAGTCAGTGAAATCATCGACATCTGATCAAGTTCCTGAAGAAACAGAGAATAGTCAGCTCGTAATTGATGGAGTTCAAAGTTCTCCATACTTTCTTACATCCGGAGACACTCCAGGAATGAATCTGATTGCTGAGGTATTAAACGAAACCAACTATAACACTTGGATATTAGCTATTTGATGAGTCTCTAATCGAATACGCATAGCAAACCGAAGATTTCAAGATTTATTCATTATTGGTTTTCTGTTTAAATTATTTAATTTTCAGTTATTTGCTTCAATCAAATAAGAGAGTTAGTGGCCTTATGTTTAGGAAGCACTTCTCCACATTTTCTTTCCACCTTTCCTGCTTCAAGTTGTAATCATTTTCTCTATTATAAATCAATGAAAAAGCCAAAGAAGAGGCAATGTTAATTGTCCAAGAAAAGTGACTTGTGTTTGGTTCTAAACATTGTTCTCGATCAACAATTGAGAGTTCTCATCATTGGGACCTATTATTAGAGAGGAAGGAGGAGAAGAGAGGAGGCCGAGATCTCATGGAGAAAGGCCGACAACTTCTACTCCAAGAAAGACCGAGTTTATGCAAGGCCGAAGTCAAATGATCATGAGAAGTCATACAAGTGTGTGTGAGTGTGTTTGGATGACATAGAAACTCTAATGGGCCGACATGGAATTGGGCCATCATGAAGTTAGAATGTGCAAATAAATGAAAAGAAGATGCGATGGTCGTACACCTCACCTCATGTACGGCCACATCGTAACAAATGCCAAGGAGCTCTAGTTGGAGAGGATCTTCTAGTTTGGTTGAGAAGTGATTAGAGTGTGACTGAAAAGAGGAGAAGGAGATTAGAGGAAAAAGCTTGTGGTGAAACTAAGACCAAAGACAGGTCTTTAGATGTGACCAAAAGTAGAGCTAGGCACCTATGTAAAAGAGCCGTTGTCTCTCTTCTTATTTTTATATATGTTGTGCATTGTAATCCTTAATAATTAACTCCTTTGGGGTTCAATATACTCTAAAATTCTCTATTCTTACAACACTTTTCTCACTTTCATATTCTCTCATTCTACACTTATTTTTTCTCAACCTCTCTTATTCTACAATCAATTCTACTAGGTTGTGCAAATTCTAACACCTATCACTATTACAAAGGTGTTAGAAGCAAAGAATAAACTCGTTTTTGATTCTCATCCTCATTTCAAGATTTGGTCAAGGTGTAACAGAATGGTAAAATCCTGGTTATTAATTGAACTCAATTACGAAAGAGGTTTACAATAGCATCTTGAAGAATTCAATTTTCAGGTTATATCTAAGTACAAGCAAATTGAAGAATCCAATTGTGAGCAATTTTCCTGAAGTTTCCTCCATGTGCAAAAATGACAAAGAGAGCTTCCATACATCTAGGAGTGACCTTCATTCCAACCACCATTGAAGCTTCCTCCCACCTTCCTAATACCTAGTTTTGGTGCTATAAATAGCAAGCTTAGAGAATCTTACTATCATCAAGTAATTTAGATCATAGATCAGAATACCACAACCAAGTTTGAGTTATGAATATCCTTGAGAGATATGTGAGGTGTTTTTGAGAGTTTTTAGTTAGAGCGTGTATGTCTCTTCTTTCTATTCTTGAAAGTAATAGAAGTGTTTTTCTCTCATATTAGCATGATCCTGTTATTCCCAACAAGTGGTATCAGAGTCAAGTTGAGCTTTTGATATTTCCACCGGAATTTTTCAGATAAATTTCTACTGTCTGAAAATTTAAGTTTTTTCAGTTTTGCTCAAAATTGCAATCTGAATATACCGTTGGATTCGTCTCGTTGAGACGAGAAAACTGGTATTTTTGGGGAATTTTTTGGCCACTGAAAACTACCGTACGCGCCGCCAAACTCCGGTGAGAAACTGCCTGCGTCATCACGTGTAGTACGCGCATGCCAGAGGTAGAAGACGACTGACGTCATCGCTGATGTCATCAGCCAGCCAGAGCTGCGTCAGTAACACGTCAGTGCCACGAGAGCAGCCCCAGCACAGTCAGCCGCCACGACATCAGACTGCTGCCATCTTCCACCAGCGCCCAATCAGCTGCCATATCATCACCTTATCTCTACCACGTCATCTGCCACGTCATCGTGCCTACCCACCATTTTCAGCCGTTCCGGACGCAACGGTGCTGCCCGTTTTTCAAAATTCTGCTTTGATTTTTCTCAAACAGAATATCAAAATTATTTAGAAGCTGAAATGACATTTGACGAGTCTACCTCATCTTCTGGAGCTATGATTATGCTCACGGCTACAAATTACACGCTATAGAAACCTCAGATAGAAGATTTTCTTAGCTGTAAAGACCTTTTTGATCTAATTAAGATAAAAGGTATTAATCCAGACCCGCCTAAGTCAACGGAGTGGAAGAAAATTAATAGAAAAACTATTGGTCAAATCCGTCAATGGATTGATCATAGTGTCTTCCACCACGTTGCACAAGAAACCGATGCCTATGCCCTTTGGAAAAAATTAGAAGATATGTACCAGGCCAAGACAACTAGGAACAAAGCCCTACTGATGAGGCGCCTTGTCAATATGAAGCTCAAAAGTGGAACTTCTGTTGCCGAACATACTATTCAATTTCAAAGTCTGGTAAATCAACTATCTTGTGTAGAAATGCCACTAGGAGATGAAATGCAATCTCTAATACTTCTTAGTTCCCTTCCTGATAGTTGGAAGACACTAGTTGTTACTCTCAGCAACTCAGCCCCAGATGGCAAACTTACCATGTATGTGGTCAAGGATGCATTGTTTAATGAGGAGGCAAAAAAGAAAGACATGAGCACGGATCAGACTCATGCCTTAGTGACGGAGAATAGAGGAAAACCACAAGGAAAACAACAAAGAAACGGTAGAGAAAAATGGCAAAGCAGAGGCAAAAGTCAGGGGAGTCATCAGATGGCTGGAAACCTTCTTATACTTGCCACCATTGCGGTATAGAGGGTCACATGAAGAAGAATTGCTACAAATTGCTAAAGGAGCGAGGCAAAAACAATTCTCAAGCGAAGAACAAGGGTGGTGAAGCGCTCATCACAATCTCAGGTGATGTGGCGTATTGTACTGTCAATGATGAAATATGCCTTCACGTCTTAAGAGAGGACACTGAATGGGTGGTAGATACTGCAGCATCCTACCATGTTACTCCCCACAGGTACTACTTCACAACATACAAAGCTGGAGACTTTGGAGCGGTGAAGATGGGCAATTCCAGTTCCTCTGGAATAGCTAGAATCGGTGATGTACAAATAAAGATGAATACTGGGAGCACAATCACTTTGAAGGATATCAGACATGTTCCAGACCTTCGGCTTAATCTCCTGTGAGTGGTATGTCTTGACAAACAGGGGTATGAAAACCACTTTAACATGGGCACCTGGAAAATGTCAAAGGGCGTTTTGACAATCGCTCGAGGACATATTTGTGGCACATTGTACAAAATGCATTTGAGGATTTGTTCAGACAACCTCAACATTGCCGAGGAGACTTCTCAGAATCTGTGGCATCTGAGACTCGGCCACATCGGTGACAAAGGGTTAACTACCTTGATGAAGAAGAACCTTATCAACATTGACAAGAATGTTGCACTAGGTCCTTGCAGTCATTGTCTGTTTGGCAAGCAACATAAAATATCATTTAGTTCTACTTCAACTAAAAGGTCGGAGCTATTAAGTTTGGTACACTCTGATGTCTGTGGTCCTTTCGAGGTGGAATTAATCGGTGGAAGCAGATATTTTCTAACTTTTATTGATGATGCTTATCAGAAAGTGTGGGTGTATTTCCTGATTACGAAGGATCAGGTATTCAAGATCTTCAAGATATTTCACGTCTTGGTGGAACGTGAAACAAGAAAGAAGTTGAAATGTCTCTGATCTGATAATGGAGGCGAGTATACTTCCAGAGCGTTCGATGCATATTCAGAGAATATGGCATTCGATATGAGAAGACAGTACCACACACCCCTCAGCACAACGGCGTTGCTGAAAGAATGAACCGGACTATCATGGAGCGTATCTGGAGCATGCTCAATATGGCTAAACTTCTGAAGTCATTCTGGGGAAAAGTAGTCAACACCGCATGCTATCTTATCAACCGATCACCTTTAGTACCACTGAACTTTGAAGTTCCAGAGAGGCTATGGACAAGTAAGGATCCTACATACTTACATCTTAGAGTATTTGGTTGTTCATCATATGCACATGTATCCAAAGAGCTCAGGCAGAAGTTCGATGCAAGAACTATCCCATGCATTTTAGTTGGCTATGGAAATGAAGAGTTCGGATACAAGTTATGGGATCCTAAGGAGAAAAAGGTATTCAGAAGTAGGGACGTTGTGTTCCACGATGATTTGACAATAGAAGACATTGAAAAACCCATAATGTCTCGGAAGTCAAATGAAGGTGTTAGAATTTCAAATGAAGCAACAGAAGAGGACAAAGTGCAGGAAGATAACTTAGAAGCAGAAGAAGACGAAGAGACAGAAGCGACTGCAGAGCAAGGGGAGACACAACCCACCTCACCAGACACAGATGATGGTAGCTCTTCTCAGATGGTTCCTACTGTTCGTAGATCTGAACGAGGGCATATACCATCGACAAGGTACACATCATCAGAATATCTTCTATTAACTAAAGATGGAGAACCAGAGAGTTTTCAAGAAGTTGTGTCTCATAAGGATAAAAAAAAGGCTAATAGCAATGCAGGATGAGTTAGAATCTCTGCAGAAAAACCAAACCTATGAGATCGTATAACTTCCTAAAGGGAAGAAGGCTCTGAGGAACAAATGGGTGTTCAAGCTGAAGAAGGATGCAAACGAATAAGTGGTGAAACACAAAGCTCGGTTGGTTGTCAAAGGATTCCAGCAGAAGAAAGGGATTGACTTTGATGAGATCTTTGCACCAGTTGTCAAGATGACCTCAATCCGAGTTATACTTGGCTTAGCATCAAGTATGAACCTGGAGCTTGAACAGATGGATGTGAAGACAATATTTCTTCATGGAGATTTGAAAGAAGAGATTTATATGCAGAAGCCGGAAGGTTTTGAGAACTCAAATGATAACTTTGTGTGTAAGTTATCGAAAAGTTTGTATGGCTTGAAGCAGGCACCAAGGCAGTGGAATAAAAAGTTTGACTCATGCATGAAGAGTCAAGGCTATAAGAAGACTACTGCGGATGAGTGTGTATACATCAAGAAACTTCCAGATGGTACTTCCATTGCTCTTCTACTCTATGTAGATGACATGTTGATCGTTGAGAAAGATGCAGTGAAGATAAACCAGCTAAAGAAAGAACTCTCTAAGTCTTTTTATATAAAAGACTTAGGACCAGCTCAACAGATTCTTGGGATGCAGACACTCGAGATAGGAAGAATCTTAAGTTATGGCTATCCCAGGAGAAGTACATTGAAAGAGTACTTGAGAGATTCAACATGAATGATGCCAAACCAGTTAGTGTTCCACTTGCGAATCACTTCAAGTTGAGTAAAATAACATGCCCTACATCCAAGGAATATATCGGGGAGATGTCAGCAGTTCCATATTCTTCAGCAGTTGGAAGTCTGATGTATGCCATGGTATGCACAAGGCCAGACATTGCACAGGCAGTGGGTACAGTGAGTCGTTTTCTCTCTAACCCCGGGAAGGAACATTGGGAGGCAGTCAAATAGATTCTCATGTACTTGAAAGGTACCACGAAGTTATGTCTTTGCTATGGAGGAGTTGCTCCAGTCTTGGAAGGTTACACAGATGTTGATATGGCCGGAGATATTGATAGTAGAAAGTCTACTTCAGGATATATCTACACTTTTGCAGGAGGAGTTATTTCCTGGCAATCAAGATTGCAAAAGTGTGTCGCTTTATCTACAACAGAAGCAGAATACATTACTTCCGCTGAAGCAAGTAAGGAAATGTTGTGGCTAAAGCAGTTTCTCCAAGAACTTGGGATCCAGCAGAAAGAGTACAAGGTACATTATGACAGTTAAAGTGCTCTAGACTTGAGCAAGAACTCCATGTACCATTCTCGTACAAAGCATATTGATGTTTGGTACCACTGGATACGGGAGACGATTGATCAACAACTATTGAGACTAGTGAAGATCAACACCAATGAGAATCCATTAGACATGCTGACAAAGGTGGTGACACAAGATAAGCTAGAGCTGTGCAGAGACATAGTCGGGATGCTTGTTTTGAATATGCTTGGAAGGGGAGAATTGAAGAATTCAATTTCCAGGTCATATCCAAGTACAAGCAAATTGAAGAATCCAATTGTGAGCAATTTTCCTGAAGTTTCCTCCATGTGCAAGAATGAAAAATGGAGCTTCTATACACCTAGGAGTGACCTTCCTTCCAACCACCATTGAAGCTTCCTCCCACCTTCCTAGTACCTAGTTTTGGTGCTATAAATAGCAAGCTTGGAGAGTCTTACTATCATCAAGTAATTTAGATCATAGATCAGAATACAACAACCAAGTTTGGGTTATGAATATTCTTGAGAGATACGTGAGGTATTTATGAGAGTTTTTAGTTAGAGCTTGTATGTCTCTTCTTTCTATTCTTGAAAGTAATAGAAGTATTTTTCTCTCATATTAGCATAATCCTGTTATTCCCAATACATCTTGCGTTTTAAGGATGCTGCTGAGATATGGAAGGATTTGCTTATGAGATTTCACATTACAAATCTTCCAAGATCATATCATATTACTCAACAAATTTGGAATCATCAGCAGGGATCATTATCCTTGTCCGCCCATTACACAAAGTTAAAGACTTTGTGGGATGATTTGGATGGTGCATAATGTGTAAAGACCTGCAATTACTGTCGATGTTGCAAAGTTGTTGCAACAAGATCAGAACATTCGAGGATTACAAAATTTCTTGCAGGATTAAATGAGTCTTATGCCATTGGCAAAGGACATATTATAATGAAGAAGGCAGTTCCAGACTTGACAAAGGTTTACAATCTTTTAGACCAAGACTTAAGTCATAGAAGTATTAATCCAGTTCAAACAGCTTCAGCTTTTCAAGTGACTAATACAGATTCAGTTCAGTCAGCTTTGGTCAATGCTAGCTACACAAATCAGAAGAATCAGAGACCTATATGCTCTTATTGCGGATACACAGGACATACCATTGATAAGTAAGATACATGGATATCCTACTGCCTTTAAGCACAAGACAAAGCAAAATGCAGAAACATTGAAGCAAAGCACATTGAAACCAACTGTTGCTCAAATCAGCCATCCTACCACAAAAAATGGAGATAACATTGTTGCAAGAATGCTGAAAACCTCTCCAAAGATCAGATAGAAGGCGTTATAGCTTATTTCAATAGCCAACTAAGACTTCTTACAACGTTGGAGGAGACTCCTTCCACTGCAAATGAAATTGCATCTAGTATGGCTTTCTCATCTTCTAGTATGCATTTTGTTGGAGTCTTAAGGGAAACTGGCAATGTTCTTTCTTCACAGTCTGGATAATAGATAGTGGAGCCACTCATCATGTGTCAAGGGATAGAATTTTGTTTGAAACCATGACATATTCTGTAAATAAATCAATTTCTTTGACTACTAGTTTAAAAGTGCAGATTGCAAATGTTGGAAGTGTTCGTTTAAATGATTATTTGGTCTTGAATAATGTCTTGTTTATTCAAGATTTTCATTTGAATCTTCTTAGTTTAAGCCAGCTGACTAAAGATGTCAAATGTCGATTATTAGTTTTCGATGATGAGACTTGTATGATTCATGATCCTATATATCAGGGGATTGATGATTGGTCAAGCTGAGCAAGTGAGCAATCTGTACATGCTGGATAGAGCCTTGATATGTAGAACTTTGACACTCAAAGTTGTGTAAAGGATCAGACGACAACAAACGTTAGTTTGTTTCTCTCTTTCAAAGTCAAATCTCTTTTCTTCCTCTTGTCAAAAACATTGCTATCTGTTTTCTCTTTAAAACAAAACAATGCTCTGTTTTTGTTTTTACGTTTTTGATGAAACAAAACAACATAACAAAATTCTCTCTTTGTTTATTGCTTGATTCTTATAAATGAAAACCACATACTTTTAATAATGATACAACTGTTATTTATATGTTTACACAACTTGACTAAATGATATGTCTTTTAGAAGATAACCCAATATAGCGACACACACATACATATGTAACTGTTACCTTTCTATCTACATCTTTTCATAATACAAATAGATTATACATAATTCACTTACTAAAACTATATATTATATATTATACGACACTTCTAACTTAATAAACTAAATGAAGACTTGATCACTTCCAACATGATATACTGTCAGAGTTTGAGTCAATTTACAGCGTCTGTAAATGCAGTGTTTGATAGTAGTTTGTGGCATAATAGACTCGGTCATCCATCAGTCTCTAGAGTAGATGTCATCTCCAATGTATTGGGTTTAAAACAAGTCAATAAAGAGTATGTACCTTGAAAAGTGTGTCCTTGCCAAACAAAAGAATTAACCATACATTTTAGAGAGTAATATGTGTAATAAAGCTTTTAATCTGCTTCATATTGATGTGTGGGATCCGTTCTCAGTTGCTACAAATGAAAGATACAACTATTTTTTTTACCATTGTAGCTTATCACAAAGTAACTTGGATATATCTTTTAAAGACAAAAAGTGATATTTACAAATATTTCCAGACTTCAAAACTATGATAGAAAATCAGTATCAGATTACTATCAAACCTGTTCGAGCTGACAATGCATCAGAATTAAGATTTGAAGATTTATGCAGGCGTAAAGGTATCAAATCATACCATTCCTGCCTAAAAGCAACATAACACAATTCCGTTGTTGAAAGAAATCACCAACACATACTCAATGTTGCAAGAGCCTTTATGTTTCAAGCTAGTGTTCCTCTTGAATTTTGGGGAGAATGTGTGGACTTCAGTGTTTCTTATCAATAGGATTTCGACTCCTTTATTAAAAGACAAGTTCCCTTATCAGATGCTTCATTCTAAGCTGCCAAACTACACGAGTCTAAGAGTATTTGGATGTCTCAGTTTTGGTTCAACTTCATCAAAAAACACACACAAGTTCCATCCTAGATCTCGACCATGTGTGTTCTTGGGTTATTCAGCTGGATACAAAGGATATAAGCTTTTGGATCTAGAGACTACTGCCATCATAATCTCTCGAAATGTAGTGTTTCATGAGGAGATTTTTCCCTTTTAAAAATCTAGACACTAAAGGATCAGATTTCTTTGGATTATTGGATCAAAGACAAGTGAATACAGCTCCTCATATTGATAAGGAAGATTCTATTTCAATTCTCGAAACAACAAGTGATGATGTAAAATAGTTTTCATCTTAGAAGGATACTTTTACTCTGATATCAAGGAAAACATGTTAGTAAAATGCCAACTCACTTGCAAGATTACTATTGCAATCAGACTGAAACAGATATACCTTACCCATTGGTTG
>WJSH01005450.1:27139-41345 GCA_009757365.2 Lepidium campestre
TAAAAAATCATATAATATATAAAATTACACAACACAACACATGTATCTGTATGTGTATGCATATGTCAGTATGTTGTATGTATGTATGTTAATATGGTATGAATATTGTACATGACAAATTGGCATAGATCTGTGTTTGTGTTGAAAGACTAACCAGCATTAATTGAGAGTTTTTGAAGATCAGAAGGCAAAGCAGATTCGGTATGGTGAAAGAGGATGCTGAGAAGAAGAAGAAGCATCACCATATGACCTAATCCTGAAGAATCACTTCTTGCCATCTCTCTCTCTTTTAAGAGCCACACACAATTTGTTCTTTCAACTTAATTAAACGTAAATTCCAATAGAGTTAAGGATACAAAAATACAAAAAGCAAAAGCAAATGAATACTTTTCTCTGCCATTGAGTTTTAAGTCAAAAGCAAGTCACATCCCAAGCCCATTAGTTTTGAATACAATCTAATTAAGAAAATGAGCTTAAATAAAAATGTTTTGAGGTTTAATTGGATATCTAACCTTTTGTTTTTGACATTCTGCTGATTACTGATTTTTTTAATATACTCAAAGAATGTACATTTTTATCAACAATGACATTGACAAGGTTAGATATTCAAACTCTCCCAAACTCCAAATAATATCATACGTGATTATGCAACTTTTTTGAGTTGAATTCCTGTAAAACTACTACATAAGTAAATAATAATTATTTGACCAAAAGCACTTCTCCAATCAAAATAAATGTATTATTCATCAAAAACAGAAACATTGAATTAAATGCAAATTCTTTTTAGAAAATAAATATTTGGTTTTCCCAACTTGACAATTATTTAATAACACAACTTCATTGTTGGTGGGACATAACACCAACAGAACCATAAGAAGCAATAACACATTTCCTACATTCTTTGCCATCTCTTATCAACAGAGAGGCAACATAGAAGTGTATTTCTCATTAATGTGTAAAAGGAAGCACATTATGTTCATATATAAGTATGAGTTCGTTATGATTAATTAAAACTAATCTAACAAACTAATTATATTTACAAGTATATTCAATACACTCTCCTCAAGCCTTTAAAGATGAAATTGGTTCTGGCAAGAAAAGGCTTGAAGTAGACATCCGTTGCAAGATATCATGAAACGGACCAGAGTGTAAAGCTTTTCTGAGAATGTCCGCATGCTGGTTGGAGCTTGAAACATGAAGGAGACGCATAAAACCAGACTTAACTTGATCTCTCACAGTATAATAGTCGATCTCTATATGTTTAGTTCATTCGTAAAAGACCGGGTTCGTTGCAATGTGCATTGCGGACTTATTATCACAAAAGAGTTTTGCTGAGTGAGTAACATTGACCTTTAAGTCTTTGAGAAGCTGACTCAACCAAAGTAATTCACAGGTTGCAAGCGCCATGCTTCTGTACTCCGCTTCGGTACTGCTGCGACTAATTGTGTGCTGCTTTTTAGACTTCCAATTGATAAGAGATTTGCCTAAGTAGATGCAGAAGCTAGTAACAGAACGTCTAGTATCAGGACATGTAGCCCAATCTGCATCAACAAAAACATTAAGGCACAATTCAGAGTCAGCAGCATAGAATAAACCTTGCCCTGGATTTTTCTTGATATATCGAAGAACATGGTAAGCAGAATCCATGTGAACATCAGTCGGTTTGGAGAGGAATTGACTCAGATGATGCACAAGAAAGGTTATATTAGGTCGGGTTATAGTGAGGTAGAGAAGTCTACCAATCAGCTCACAATACTGAGAAGGATTATCAAGTGGAGAACTTGTATCCTTGCTTAATCGAACTATAGGATCAAGAGGTACATAACATGGTTTGCAGGCAAGCATTCATGTATTAGAGAGAATGTCCAAGGCGTATTTCCTTTGGCAAACAGAGATTCCAGAACTGTTGCGTGCTATCTCAAGACCTAAGAAGAACCGTGGAGATCCCATGTCCTTAATTTGAAATGCTTGATGTAAAATGTCTTTTAAAGCATGCAGTTGAATATCACAATTTGAAGCAATCATGATATCATCCACATATACCAAAAGAGCAATAAAAGAGGATCCTGTTTGTTTAACAAACAATGTGTTATCACCAGGAGACTTAATGAAACCAGCTCGAAGTACACGTGAAAAAACACTGGTACTATTGGCGTGAAGCCTGTTTCAGTCCATATAAGGACTTATAAAGACGGCAAACTGCATTTGGTGGTAAAACTCCATCCACAGGTGTGTAGCCTTGAGGTAAACTCATGAAGATTTCCTCATCCAAATCTCCATGGAGGAAAGCGTTTGTCACATCCATCTGAGTTAATTTCCAACCATAAATGGAAGCAAGACCAAGAATAAGTTTCACACTCGCAAGTTTAGCTACATGGGAGAATGTATCGATATAATCAATACCCTCTTGCTGAGTGTAACCTTTGGCAACTAATCGTGCCTTATATCTTTCAATTGATCCATTAGCATTATACTTTATTGTAAAAACTCATCTACAACCTATCACACTTTTACCAGGTGGCAAAGTTTGAACTGTCCATGTACCTTTCTGTTCAAGAGCAGAGATCTCCACATCCATTGCTTTAGGATAATGAGGATGAGCCATGGCTTGTGCAAAATTGGAATGCTCAGATTCAAGAGAACAAGAGAGGACAAAAGATTGATATGAAGGTTGAAGATTTGTGTAAGTGAGAACCGAAGAAAGTGGATAAGAAGCTGAAGAAGAATCAGTGGAAATAGTGTTTAATATTTGTGAGGCATAAGAACTATGTGGATCATTTGAAGTAATGAGATTTTAAAAAGCACAATGATAATCAGAAAAATAACCTAGAGTTTTAGTTTGTCTTCTTGACCGAGCAATGGGAAGTGAAACTGGACCTGCATCAGTTGTAACTATCTCTGGTGGTAATGATACAACACTAGAGTGTGATGCAGATGATGTAGATGCATGATTATCATGTACATGAACAACAACATGTTCTTTTCTTCTACTTTTGTTGGGCGATTTTTCTTCTCCCTTGATCTTCTTGTATTCAAATATGGAGAAGTTTTTCTAAACCCTTTTATATTAATTCAGTTTCAGTTTATCATGTCTCTCTTATTTGCTATTGTTTGTTTTGATTTCTTTATGTGTGAGTAGTTCCCCAATCAAATTTAGGGATTCTCTAGGGTTTGATGAATGAATGAATGTAAGCTAGATAAGGATTATTTTAGGGTTCTTCACCTCTTGTAATATTAATGCTTAAGTTGAATTGCCAATTTAACTTTTGATCTCTAGGTTGTTAATGCACCGAAAGTGATTGTTTAATAGCCTAAAAAATCAATTGGTGAGCAATTGTCCTTAGACTGCCGAAGTTGATCTAAGGCAAGTTTGTGAACATATCATACCTGATTATAATGCTTGTCTAGGACTTTTAGGACCAACGGAAGTTAGGATTCTAGGTTGCTAGACAAAGTAGTTGATGCCACGAAAGTGGATTAGCTATACATTGTGTGCTTTGAGTTTAAGACGGTTTTTATTGTTCCCTGAATAATGCTTGAATTCATCATTCTGATTTCCTGAAGAATTTCTCTGAACTTGATGTTTTAATTTATTGAATTTAATCTCGTTGGTTTCTTGTTACTTGACAAACCAACAAACCGAATTTTCTTAGCTTGAATGTTAGTCGAATAGATTGATAGTGTGACTCTTGGTCTCTGTGGATTCGACCCCTAGATATATTACTTTGATTGCTGTGCACTTGCAGTAGGAATTGATAGGGTTTAAAAATCTGTGTATCAACAAGCAAACTGATGAATCATACCATGTTTCTTTATCAAATGAGAGAAAGATAATTATGGAGCATTATCACTTCGAATAGCTTTAACAACAGAATTATATTGAGTTGAAACATGAGAAAGAAAATCAGGAAAAACAGTTGCAACATCACTTTTATTTCTCAACATGTAAATCCAAGTAAGGCGAGTACAATCATCAACCAAGGTAAAGAAATACCTGTAACCTTCTATGGATTCGACAGAGAAAGGCAAGACATATGTTGAAGCTTTGCTGAAGATGGATGTCCTAGGCGTTGATGCCACAGATTTCCATCAACAAGCAAGGATCCACAGAAACCGTTGGCATTGGGAGTTGCAGCTGGTTCTAAAACATAAAGACCATGTGCTAGCAATCCTCTGCCAATTGTCAAGTCCGGAATATGGCCCTGAATGATACAAGAATCATGATAAAAATGAGCTGAACCTTTTGAATTATGTAAAAGAGAACTAACACTGAGCAGATTGAAATTGAAAGATGACACAAACAAGACATTATGCAAGACTAAATGAGCAGTAATATGCACAGTGCCAGTGTGTAATTGGAACTCTAGTACCGTTTGGAAGTGAGACAGTTACACTAACAACATGAAAAGTTTTACTAAACATTGCAAGGTTAGAACACACATGACTACTGGCTCCACTATCAATTATCCAAGCACCATTAGGAATTTTGGATTGAAGAGAAGAAAGGCATTGATGTTGAAAGGTTAGAAATATGATTTTCAAAACGAAGACTTGATGAAGGAAAAAGAATTGAAGAGATACCAGAAGAAGATTGTGCAGCCATGGCTCCATGCTCAGTGATTGTTGCAGATGGGAAAGGAGACATCTTCTTTGGAGCTCGGGTTTGAACACTGAGTTGACGAATCAGGTATTGAACTTGATATGTACTGAAAAGACTGAGATCAAGAGTATTAGTATTCGAAACACAATTCTGACCATGTGAGAGGTTATTAGCAACCATATTGGTTGTAGCATTAGACTGCTGAGATTGTTGTTGAGGAATTTGAGTCCTTTGTCCTGTAAAAGATTGTCCTTGAGTCTGTGAATTCGACTGAGAAGGCTGCTGTTGATACAAACGATGTCCAGGGGGATAGCCATGAAGCTTGTAGCATTTTTGTACCGTGTGTCCTGAACGATTGCAGTGAGTACAAAACGGTCGTTGAGAACGATTCTTATTATAGGCAACAGCATATGCAGCGTTATCATCTTGACCACTGTAGGAAATCTCTGAATTATCCATAGGTCCTGAACTCTGAAAAACAACACTCTCAAGCTTGGTCGAAGGTCTAATTGTCTTTTGTCTCTCATCCTGAGCAACCAAATTGAACACATCTTCTATTGGCGTTATCATCTTGACCACTGTAGGAAATCTAAACATGTTGTCAAAATTCAAAACCATGTGCTTACGACATTACCATTTGCACTGCCAACTAAAGTATAACTTTTGTGAATTAGTACTTTTTTTTTTTAAATTTCATAAGTTAATTATCAGACTAACTCAATGTGAAATGTCATATATACTATGATACGAAAACGTCATACCTGCATGATACAACTTTGATCTATCGACGTCGCAACTATATCAAAATTATTTAATCTTCACTACCATTTAACTAAAAAAATTATGTATATTTTTTAGTATATAACGTCTATTAGAATTTAGTGAAATGGTAAATTAGATATTTATTGTCAAAAATTACATTAGAGGTATTAAAGACATGTCTGCCCAACTCTTCACAATCTAGTGGTTACATGCCTCAATTAATAATTTAGGCATTTGGAGTTCGACTCTACCCCGAATCATATGCAGAATGTATCAGGTCTTGTTGGTCCAGTGAACTAGAAAAGAAAGCATTACTTAAAACAAATAACTTCAAAGCAACATTTTTTTATTAATAAAAAAAGCAAAAATCTAAATAGATTTAATAGATTTTCTTTCTATACTACTTAACCATACATTTTACGAACCAAACTCTGATAATTATTATATTTTGTCAACCAAACTTGACAAATATTTAACATACTATCATCATATAAATTTTCTTAAGTAAAATTATTTAGGTATCTATGATTTTAAACATCACAATATAATTCATTATTTTTCAAAAACATGGTGGTGGCGACAACAACGGAGGTGGAGGTGGTGGCGACAATGAAGACGGAGGTGGTGAATAATGCCTAGCTGGTGGGCTCACCGATCGACGTGTGCGGATCATCATTCTTCTCCATTCTAATATTTAATCATAATATAAAAAATATTATATCTGTTGAATCTTAACATAAACGACTTAGAAGTTAGAACTTATCATAATATCTACATAACCAAAAAAAAACTTAATAATTCTAATAAACGAAAGCTGTCTTATCGCCAAAAACAGTAACTCAATTGGTTTGCCCCTAATTTAATTTGATATTAAGTGATGAGTTTAGATCTTATTCAGTTCTAGTTGAAGCATTTAGGATTTGAATCCTGATCCAATTTTTGATATAAAAAAATGTCTAATCTAGCTAAACAAAATTCACAGAAATAAAAAGAGAGCCAATTTGGTTTCCATTTCTTATATCCAAACAAAAACAACAAAACAGACTTAAAATATGCCAAAAAGATGGATTCATCACCTGATTTTCTTACACTAAAAAAAATTTGGATAGTTCAAATTCAAATTATTTTTATTAACTAAAAAAAGAAGTAAAAACTTGTATAAACATTACAGAAAACAAATTTTGGATATAAAAACTATTAGGAAAAGCTCAAACCTGTTGATGGAAGCAACTCATGTGGTTGAGGAGAATCAAGAGCGAAGTTGATAGAGCATGACACGAAAGGAACCACTAGAAGCATGAACACAATTCCTAATGTCTTTGTCATCTTTCTAATTTTGGTAAATATTTTGATTCAATGACTCTTATTTATGTACAGTAATGGTTTTAAGTTCCAATGAAGAAAACGAAGGAAGACACTTGTTTCAGTCTTAACTACTTTGAGGGTAAAAAAATTATTGTATTACTAGTTAGGTGCTTAAGGACATTATTGCTTACGATATTATATTAGAATTTCTCAATTTGACAAAGTCCAAATCTTGACCAAAAATTTGATGACTTCAAAAAAGAAAAAGAAAAACGTATATCATTATTAAATGATTTATTGGGACAATTAGCTACCTAACAATGTATGACAAATCAATATAATATCTAAGTATGTCTGTAATATTGAATTGTCAATAGAATCAATTAGCTACCTAACTATGTATGACAAATCAATATAATATCTAAACGTATATCATGATATCATGTAATAAAAAATGTAACCATTTGACCTACTTCTTTATTATTTTACAAAAATACAAATTCTAAAAATGAACTCTACATAATTATATTAATAAGATTATACAATAATATACTATGAATAAGTTTGATATTATGTTAGAGTACATAAGAGTATGTGAGAGTTTGTAAAAGTACATGAGATTATGTATAACCTTTTGATAAAAAATTGTAAGAAAACTTATGAAATTCTTTAATTCTGTAATAGTTCACCAAATTCTAAAAATTATAGAAATTTAAACTTCTTAGAAATCATATTTAAATAATTTCGCTGAGGCCTGCAATCGCTTATCTTTACAGATGCATAACTATTTTTCAATATTTATATTTAAATTTAAAATAGAATACGTTTCCACCCAAAAAACAAAAATAGTTGACTACGTGGAAGCATCATATTCATTCATTGAAATTTCAAACATGTTGGACTCTTTTGGCGGAAATCTTTAAAATTTTAGTTACAAAAAAAAAAAAAACACAAATGACGTTGAATGTTTAATTTAGTTGACTTTGAATTTTGTTTGGACCAATATTGAGCTATGTAGTCTAGTGCCGACGACTTCAAGTATATATATTCGTGGATTCATTTAAAAATACAAGTAGTTTTAAGGATATACAAATTTATTACATATTTGTGTATTTAGAAAAGAAATAATGTCATTTAAATAACCAACTTTGTTGTTTAGGCCAAAATAAATACGAAATAGAGATCGAACCAAATAAAATATCAAGTTTCAAAATCAATGCCAATTTAATTACCTAATAAGTCAATTATAACTGAGGTTAAAGAAACATTAACCACCATTAGTTAACATTAATAATCGTTAGTTATCACTTTTAATAACGCAGCGTTTGAATCCTACCTTCTCTTCTTGTCTACTCCTTCTTGTTCAGTTCTCTGAGTTTGATTTTCGATTTTCAGCCTCGATTTTTTCTTCTTCATTAAACACCCAGATTTTAGTTTAGATATTTTCTCTTATTCTAAAATTTGGCAATGAATTAATGAATTGTGTGGCACAAAAAAAGAAGAGAGACAAACAGTTACAAAATGCAGACAGTTGCAATCGTCTCTAAGATCTCTGCTCACATAACTTCCATCATACATGAAAGTATTCTTAGATTATAACAAATAAGTACAAGGAAGCGTAGGAAAAAAATTCATTGCTCATGCTTTTTAAGTTTTTGAAGAATCATCTTCTTCAATTATTGTTGGAACTTTCCCATGTTTAGCAAAACTTGGACTCAAGAACTTCGTCATTAAAATCCATAATCTGTGAACATCTTCAAAGTTTGTTAAGGATCTATAAGCTGTAACAACATCAACGATCTTATGAACCCATTATTTTTTTCATTAGAATCTATAAAATGTAAAGCTTGTATTATTCAGTTGATGATACAATATTACAGAGCATATATATACAAAGTAGGCGTTAAATCATGTACACAGAAAGGAGATAATGGGAGTGTAATCCCAAAATAATAGGAACAACACTTGACAAGGTTAAACATAAATGATAAAAAGTGTTTGACTCGGTCTTCTCCTAATAGAATCTACTGGTTTCCAAGAACTTGAATCTCTGCTTCGACTATCCATGATCTCTATGTGACTGAGGTAATCAATGCTTAAAGATATCTCTGAAAGACTATCTCTTCTCTTTCAGCTAGTTTCTTCATTTCACCATCAATCAAATCAAACTCTGGGTGTTTAATGAAGAAGAGAAAATCAAAATCAGAAAAGAAGAATAGAAAATGAAACCCAGAGAAATGAATAAGAAGAGGAATTAGGGTTCAAATGCTGTGTTTTATTATGTCATAATTAACGGCGGTTAACATTTCTGTAACATAAGTTATAGTTGACTTATTACGTAATTAAATTAGCATTGAATTTAAAAATTGATATTTTATTTGGCCCGATCTTTACTTCGTATTTATTTTGGCATAAACAACAAAGTTGGTTATTTAAATGACTATTTTCTCATTTAAAAAGTGGAGATTTATGCCATTATATTAGAGTTGGTTAATCCATAAATCTGATTAAGGAAATAAATTTAAATATCTCACATGTAGTTTTGTCACTAGAGCTAATATATATGGATAACAAACATGTTCACATCTTTATATATTAAAGCGGAGGTATCCTCACATTTTGGACTTCAGTTTACGTGTTATAAAGTATATAATAAAATTAACCTATGATTTAGACCGATCAAATTTTTTTTTACTAATCCTAATGATTAGGTAAATTTAAGTATGTGATTTTTCTGATCAAAAAAATCTTGCATTATCTTTTTTTTGACAACTTAGATCACTTTTCATTATAATAACGAACAGAGCCAACTAGGTGGCATAGAGTAGTACAAGAACGTGAAAGGCCCCTAATGTGTTGGGCAAGAAAATCAGCTTTATGATTAAGAGAACGAGGAATAACCGAGAACACAAAGCTACGAAATAAGCTCTTGAGGTGCCTGTAGTCATCGAGATAAGGTCTGAACGCCGGCCAGTCATCGGGATTAGTCACCATCGTCAACACATCCAAACAGTCTGTTGCTACCTCCACTTCCAGCATGTCTAGATCAATCAAACACGTCATCGCCAAAAGAACAGCCTCGAATTCGCATTGAAGTGAAGTAAGGCTGCGTCAAACTCACGATCACCCATGCAAAGACCCTGACATCATCGGGAAACAAATCCAGCCCATGTTGGAGAATAGCTCGGAATCCTTCCATGACCCGTCCACAAAACCCCTGAAATCCAAAAAAGCTGGAAGAACAGACAATGGCCTAGACAAAATGTCACCAAAGGAGGTACGCGGAAAGGGAGACTCAAATGGTTTCACCAGAGCTGCACATTGAGCCTGAAACCATAAATCAGCCTCTGACTCAGCCAAACTGACAATATCACAAGGATCCCAGTCAATATTCGAAAACAATTTGTCGTTTCTTGCTTTTCAGAGATACCAAAGTATCCATGGATAGGAACAACCATCCGCCGAAACCGGCATCCTCCAAAACAGGAAGTCCATATTAGAAAAGATGATGATGACGGGAACTCATCTCGCACAAGGGGGATCCTCGATAGCGCCCAAGCTTGGAAAGCGGGTAGACAATCAAAGAGAACATGATTCACTGATTCGCCTTCGAGGCCACATCTACTACACCAAGAATCACACTGTATTCCCCTATGTAGTAGATTTTTCTTCACCGCCAGGCACCCAGATAAAGCTTGTCATAGAAAGTGTTGCAACTTAGGAGGGCATTTAATTTGTCATACCCTCTCTTGTAGGGCTCGAATATTCGGTCCATGAACATCAAGCTCATTCAGAGAGATATTATTTTCCACCCAATACCCAAATTTGACTGTATATCGCCATGATTTGGGGAAATGTCATCCCATAGTATCCTCTCATTTAGTTCCTGAGAGTGGAATCCCTAATATAGTACATGCATCTTGTGGTGGTATAAGCTGATTGATTAAAGGCCGTCTCCAGGATCTTGTGTCTGGATCAATTAATTGGCTAACCATCAAATCATGATACAAAATTGGTTCTTGTCCCAATGTTGGACGCGGTAATATATCAGGGATCCATGGATCCTTCCATACTGAGATATCTCTCCTGTTGCCTACTCGTTTAATTAATCCTTTGCTGACTAAAGATCGGCCAAATATAATACTTCGCCATCCATACGAGGGGTTATATACATTAACCGGATCTAAAACCGTTGTATTCCTGAAATATCGCACTTTCAAAACCCGAGATAACAAGGACTCAGGGTTGTCAATTAATCTCCATAACTGTTTGGCTAATAGAGCCGTGTTGAACCCCTCCAAAGCCCAAAAGCCGAGGCCACCTTCTTCTTTGCCTTTACACAGTTTTTTCCACTATAGTCAATGAATTTCTTTTGAGGTTGTTGAATTGCCCCACAAAAAATTCGCAATTACCTAATGAAGCTTAATTATAATCACTTTGGGTAACCTATAACAAGACATAACATAAGTAGGCAAAGCCATTAAAACTGATTTAATTAGCACCTCTTTACCTCCTCATGATAAGAATTTTGAAGACCAACTGTTTATTCTTTCATGTAATTTCTCCCGCACAAAAGCAAATATTTTTGTTTTTGGTCCCTCTAGACTCTCTCGTAATCCAAGATATGAACCCATACCACCTATGTTGTGAATTGAGAATATATCATGAATTTCTTGCTTTGTTGCATCTTCCACTGAATGACCAAATTGAATAGACGATTTCCCAAGATTTATTTGTTGTCTAGACACCCGTTCGTACTCCTTTAAGAAATTTCAGATTGTTAATGCTTCTGTGGAATTTTTCTCTACAGAAGAAAAGACTATCATCGGCAAAAAGCAAGTGTGAGACTGCCGGACTACCCCGCACAACTGAGATTCCCGTAAGAGATTTCTGAATTTCCATTCTTCTTATATTCCTGATGAGTACCTCTGTGCAAAGGATAAAAATAAACGGTGATGCTGGATCTCCTTGACGAATTCTCCGTGATGAGTGATACAACCTTGTGGGTTCCCATTAATCAAAACCGAGTACGAGATCGATCGAATGCACCACATAATACACTTAACCCACCTATTCGGGAAACCGAATTTTTAAAGCAATTTTTCTACAAAAACCCACTCTACTCTATCGTACGCCTTACTCATATCTGTCTTGATTGACATGAACTGACCTCTTATGGCAGAGTTTGTCCACAGAGCATGAAATATTTCCTGAGTAATGAGTATATTATCTGAAATTAGGTGACCGGCCACAAAAGCTGACTGAGTTTCCGAAATTATCGCGGAAAGAATTCGTCGAAGTCGTAAACACATCACCTTTGATATTATCTTATAACCAACATTACATAGGCTAATCGGTCTAAACTCTGACATTTTTGTCGGCCTGCTAACCTTTGGAATCAGACAAATATTTGTACGATTAAGTCGTGTATCAAAGCTACCCTCTTGCAAGAAATCATTCACCATCTTAATTATGTCTCTCTTTATGACATCCCATGACCTTTGATAAAATAAGGCTGTCATCCCATCTGGACCTGGTGCTTTCCCTGTATTCATCATAAAAATTGCTCGTCGTACCTCGGTTTCCATGGTTGGGCCTATTAACGTCATAGCTTCGGGATCTGTAATTATCCATCGAGAACATTATCCATCTCCTCGGAGCCGATACCTGTAAATAGATGTGAAAAATACTCAACTGCTTCTGTTGTTATCTCCATGTCCTTTGCAAGCCAATCACCTTGATCAGTTTCTAGACCCACTATCCTATTACGCGCACGGCGTTGCTTTGTCTGTGCATGAAAGAATTTTGTGTTATGATCACCTTCTAGCAACCATTGATTTCGACTTTTTTTTTTCAATATAATTCCTCATCCCTATACGCTTCACCTAGTATGGATGATACGTCTTGTATTTCTTCTGTACCCCTTTGGTTATCATTTTTATATTCCTCTAATTGCCGCTGCAACTGTAATATGTGTAATCGCCCATTCGTGATATTAGTAGTTCGCCAGTTTGAAAGTGCTCTCCGACAATTAATTATCTTATCCATAATCTAATTTGTCATGTAATCTTGCAGTATCTTCTAAATTTAAATTTGAATATGTAGGTTCTAATTTTAGCCGTTTATTTAAATTTATCTTTTTAAATCTTGATCATTTATTTTTAAAAAATTATAATAAATAATATTTAGAAAATATTTGTTTTAAAGAAATGGAAGGAATCTTCATTTAAGGAAAACTAAGCATTAAAAATATTTGGGTACCTGGGTTTGAGTCGATTTTTTTTAGTTACGAATTTTTGGTTCTTTTGCTTTAAGACTCATTCGGGTATTTTTATTTTTTTGATCCGGTTCTGTTTGGTATAGATCGAATTCGAGTAGTTTTATATAAAAATCAAAATTAATAAAGATTTAATAGCAAAAACTTAAAAAAGCCAAAATTTAATAGTATTATATCAGGTACAAATACAGTTCTTGATTCGGTTCTGGTTTGAGTAAGGTTTTTCGGGTACATAGATCTAGGATATAATCTGGTACTTTGTTGGGTCGGGTTCGATTCCTCTAATTTGGGTTTTTAGTTATTTTGATTTAAAATTTATTCGGGTATTTTTATCTTTTGGATCGGTTTCACAATTTATTATAACTGAACATTTAAATAAAGAAGAAAATTTAACCCCACGCTATAACGTGGGTTGAAACCTAGTTTTTTATATATTAACATCCAACTAAAATCAACTGAAATGGATAGTGAAAGACAAAGTGGTATCAATCACAAACGTTGGATTTTGATATCTTGCGTTTACAAATAAGGTTAAAAATGGGATGGGCCTAGAGACACATTATTAATTTTGTCATCATTTCAATTTTCTTTAACCATTTTTTGAATTTGAGAATTTTGATATCATCATAAATGTTTCTTTTTTCAATACAAAGATCACCACATATGTTAAGTAGTGAATTGGAAATATGTATATTCATATACGTAAATTTTTAACAGCTAGAATGATAAAGCTCGATCAATAACCAAAACCGAACTTTTATCATACAAAATTAGACAACTATTCGAACTCTAGTAAAGACTGAAAATATAGACATTTAATCACTTCACCGAAAACAAATATTTGATATATATCCATTAGTTGAAGTATATATAGTATTGGTTTTTTCTTATGAGACATAAACCAAATTATTTAATAGTTAATGAGGTACATAAAAATGAAAGTAACTCCAAGTTCTTCTCAATCTCGTGGTTAGGATCATTTAGGTAATAACTCAGACATCAGAGGTTCGATCCATCTCTGCTATAACTGGAATTTTAAAAGGCATTTTAAGGAGTGGATTTTAGGCTATGAATCGACCTTATCAATCCAATTGTTCACAAAAAATTTAGAAGACAAGAGGGTAAAGTTGAATACACTATATAAATGATTGTGAGAGAACAAAGTTCATTCGTTTTTATCAGTATTGGAGTTTAGAGAGAGAGAGAGAGAGAGAGAGAGAGAGAGAGAGAGAGAGAGAGAGAGAGAGAGAGAGAGAGAGAGA
>WJSH01005456.1:636-12004 GCA_009757365.2 Lepidium campestre
ATTTGTATCATTGAAAACTCTCTGAGCATATAGGACTTTACCACATTTTCCATACATATTGATGAGTGCAACGCTTACTTTAACATCACAATTGAAACAAACCCTTACCATTCGGCTATGTATCTGCCGAGCCAAATACAAATCTCTGAGATTGGAGCAAAGCCCTAAAGAAGACATGTATGTGATGTTGTCCCACACCAAATCTTTGTTAGCCATCCTTCTCAAAACATCAACCCCTTCTTTTAAAGCACCACACTCTAAATATCCACTAAGAGCGGAACTAAAAGCAGTAAGATCATAATAAGGAAGATCATCCAAAATTCGGATAGCTTCTCCTGTGCCCGAACATAAAGAATACATATAGACAAGAGTATTTCGTACATACTCATGGGACAACAAACCACATTTCAGAAAAAATCCATGACATTGCTTACCTTCTTCAATTCTCCTGGAGTTTGAACAAGACTTTAAAAATACAGTGCCTACAAACTCATTAGGTTGCGATTCACCAGAAAGAAGCATACTTTTGAATAGTTTCAACACTTCAAAATCAAGCCCAGAATTTTGATAACCCTTCATCATCGTACACCAAGAAACCACATTTCTCTCAGGCATTGAATCAAACAACTTGCGTGCACTTGCAGTCTCTCCGCATTTCCTGTAGAGATTAATCAGAGAATTGATCTGGAACAAGTCTTCAGCACCAGATGATTGGTCCGTAACGATCAAATGAGCGTGAATTGATTCGCCAGTTCTTAGATAGCTTGAATTAGCACAGACTTTCAAGAGTATGTTAAGGCGATCAATCCGGAGAAGAGCTTTGTTTGGTTTGGGTAATAAAGACGCAAGTGTATTCCACTTTAATAGTCGTTGTTCGATTACAGACAAGGCGGACATGGCGCCAAAATTGCTCCTTTTCCGAGAGATAAAAGAAAGAGAGAGCTCAAGCTTTATCGGACAGTTTCGGCGTCATCAATCACTGGTTTAGCTTTTACGTTGACGTTGACTTAATTATATAATAATATATATGAATTAAATCTTATGGATCTAATTGTTAAAAAAAATATTCTTCTATTTCCCAATGCAGATTGGTACTAACAAATTTGGGCAAAATCTGTTTGTATTTGGATATTTATCACCAGATTATATCGTACTAGTTTCGATTTTATGAATATCGGCAATGGTTTAAATATATCACATTTGAAGAGATTAAACTAGACAATAGTTGCAAAAAAAGTGGTATTGTTGGTTTGTCACTAATCTAGTTTGGTAGCATGTGTTGAGTTCGAATATCACTCAACTCCAGTTGAAGCATATTTAGGCTATAAATCGGGTTTTGTCGATCTAATTGTTAACAAAAAAACTAGAACGTAGTTGAGGTTTCATCTTAATCTTTACTTCTTTCAACCAACAGCTCATGGAACATTGGTTTGCTAGATGATCATCGTAAAACCAATATCATACTCAAATATTGCTTTTAGATATGTTCATTCCATTCAAATTTTGTGATCTTTACCTCAAAGTAAATAGTTTTGTTGTAGGAATCAATATAAAATCTCCACCAAACAAAAAAAAAAGTCGAAAATTTAGGCTTTTGATTTGAAAGACAATTTGTAATGTGAAAACTGATTAAGAGACCTTGAAGTTTTTCTCTAGATATTCAGTTTTGCAATGCAACATTTCACATTAAAAAATAATACAAAAAGAGGTAAAAATGGAACTTTGTTATATAGATGCTTCAACAAGTCATCAACAATACTCAATTAATTAACAAGATCCTGATGCTGATTGTTTCCTTGACTTTCTTTTCATTATTTGTTGCCAATGGTACCTTAAATCATTGTATTTTCTTCCATGAAACCTTTGAGCAATCACAGACCACTTGTTTCCCAATTCTCTTTGAGAATCAACTAGTAATTGTTCTTCCCAATCACTCAAAGGTCCTCTCTTAATACTTGGCTCCAGGTAATTGTACCACCTCCATCTACAAGTTTTATCTAAACACACACAAGACAAAAAAAAAAAACTTTAATCCGAAACCAAAGTAATAAAAATGGATCATCGGATTTTATCCACCCCAAAACTTTCAATTAAGTCTAAGTTCATCCAAAATGTTCACCTCCAACTAAAACTATATACTTTGATTATTGAAATTGTGTAACTATATATTAGCTTCAATTTCGAGTTTAAGAACTCGACGACCCAATAAAAACAAAGATAACACAATTTACCATTTCTTCCATGTATCTTTTTTGCAATGAATTTCCACTTCTTAGGACCGTAACGCTCCACAAGCGATTTGAGCATACGATCCTCTGAAGGTTTCCAACGACCTCCAAGAGATTCCTTCTCGTGTTTCATCAATTCAAGATCGTATTTTTCCTTCATATGTGGCTTGGATAAGAAGGACCAAGCCTGCAAGGCATGTTGAGCCGCTTCTTGGCTATTTGGGAAACAGTTGTGCCTCCCATCCAGAAGCTTGGTTAACATTTTGAAGTCGTCTAGAACAACCGGTCCGAACCGAGTCACCCTAAGAATGCCATAGTAGTCCATGAACCCATTAGGAAGCCGATTCTCGGCCGCGAGGAGAACGTCACTGATGGCTAGAGCTTGGTCAAGTTCAGTCCTTTTGTTGCCTACTTGTTTATTTCTCTCAGCCATAAACTTTGCTCCCACAAAGTCACGATGATAGAGAAGTCTACGGATAAACTCTATTACACCATCTTCGGATGCTCTTCGATTTTCCATGACAACAAAGTGGAGTCTTCTGATAACTGTGAAAGCTCTAGCTACCAAGAGAGATGATAATTTCTTGTGCAATTTCTTACACAGGTGATAACAATATGAATTTATATTGTATTTGTGTGTAAAGAGATTAATGTAAAAAATCTTATCCCACAACAACCACCACTCATCATATACATATATTTTAGAGCCTTTTAATTGTGTTTAGATTCTCTAAAAAAGTTTCAGCATCATCCTTTATTAATACAATTTTGTTACTAAACAGTGAATCCTAAAATTGGAATAGTTATAAAAATATACTGAAATGGCAGATAATTATAATTATTCAAAATTTTATTTATTATTATTTATAGATTTTATGAACTTTCTTAAAATTTTGTATATGGAAAGATATCATTTTGCAACATGTAATACAGCCTTTCTATGCATTGCATAGTCAATCACACTTTATTTTTTTTAATAAATTAATTTTTCTGACTAAATTTATATTTTATTTGATTGTGTATATTTATATAACTTTTATCAAATAATAAAGCATAAAATTTCAACATCTATATTCCTTAAATAAAACAATAACTTTTGAATCAATATGTTATGTAATATATTAAAGATAAATATCTATCTATATATAGCGAAATATCTTATATATTTTAAAAGTTGTATGCATAAAGAAATATTATCTTTCAACATCTAATACAACCAATATAATACAACTAAACAAATTGGTATATACTTTTCTATATATTTCATAGTGATAAATTTAAAATTTGAGTAAATTGAGATTTCTAACCATATACGTGAATTTGCCAACTAGTATTACTAAAAGATGAAAAAATATTTCTATATTTTAATAGCAAAAGTAACAGAAATTTGTTATTAATATATTTTTGCAATAGATCGACAACTCCAAATCTATATCTCAAAATTCTTATAAATTGGAGTAGCATTGGGGCTTGCAAGTAATTTGATATTTAGACAAATGGAAATAGACTTTTTTAATGTTTAACATTAGTGTGGATATTGCATAATGAAGTGAAAGCTAGAAAATATTATTTTCATGAAATACGAAAAAGATAAGAGTTGTAGATTTTATTATAAATGAACTCTAAATTACATGGTTAAGTGTAAAAACTGATTAAGAGACCATTGAAGTTTCTCTCTAGAGATTCAATTTTGCAATCCAACTTTTCACAACTTTGTTATATTGAGGCTTCAACAAGTTATAACATCATAATTAAGGGTTATAGTTACAATAGTCAATTAATTAACAAGATCCTGTTGATGACACTGGTGATTGTTCTCTCGACTTTCTTTTCATGATCTTGTGCCATTGATACCTTAAATGATAGTCTGTTCTTCCATGAAACTGCAGAGCAATAATAGACCATTTGTTACCTAATTCTCTTTGAGCTTCAATTAGTCTTTGTTCTTCCAAATCACTCAAAGGTCCCTTGTTAAACATTGAATATAGATGATTATACCACCTCGATCTACAAGTTTTATCTTCAACACACAAAAAAAAAAAACCAACAACTTTCAGAGATCATCAAAACAATGTTATAAAGATTATAAAGACAACACAATTTACCTGTTCTTCCATGTATTTTTTCTGCAATGAATTTGCAATTCTTACGACCGTAATGCTCCACAAGCGTTTTGAGCTTCTGATCCTCTGAAGATTTCCAACAACCTCCAACAGATTTCTTGTTCTTTTTATTCTCATGTTTCATCGCTTCGATATCGTATTGTTCCTTCTGATAACGATGAAAGCTCTAGCTAGCAAGAGAGAGATTGATAATTTATGGTGCAAATTCTTACAAAGGTGGTACAATATAAAGGAAATTTATATTATATTTTTGTGTAAAGAAATTAATGAAGAAAATCTTATCCCACAACAAACACCATTCATATATAAATACTTTGAAATGTCGGTAATTTCGCGCGAAATTTTATTTGTAATTTCGCTTGAAATACTAACGGTATACTAAATTATATATATATTTTTGTTTGAATACAATACTTGTGATTTATGTTTATCTAAACTTTTGACTACTTTTATAATTGATTTGCTTGGCAAGCAAATATTTTTATTTTTATGTTTACCGAAATGGCAAGTAATTATAGTTATTCAACAAGTATATTTATTTTCATTTATAGATTTTATAAACTTTCTTAAAAATTTTGTAGAAAGTTATCATCTTGCAACATGTAATACATCCAATAGTGTTGGTAAACAATGACCAATGTATTTTGTAAAATATTAACTTTTTAACCAATGTATTTTGTAAAATATTAACTTTTTAACCAATGTATTTTGTAAAATATTAAAGATAAACTGTAAAATAACTTTTCAATGGTTCGATATTTGTAAACTCACTCCTTCGGGTCATTTTAATCGTGTTGACAAAAAAGAAGATAAATATCGATCTATATTGAGAAATATCTTATATATTTTACAAAGTTGTATGCATAAAGAAATATCATCTTGCAACATCTAATACAACCATTATAATACAACTAAACAAAGTGGTAAAATACCATTCTGTATATTTCATAGTCAAATAAAATTAAAATTTGAGTAAATTGAGATTTCTCATCATATAATTGAATATTCCAACTAGTATTACTAAAATATGAAGCATAAAATTTAAATCTTTTTTTATTTTAATAGCAAAAGTAACGAAATTTTATTACATATATCATAATAAATAATAATAGTTCTTTGTATATATAGTGATATGTATTATATAGTTCTTTGAATTCCATAAGACGTGAAGGGTTATAGGTTTACGCAACTATCTACTTCAGTCTTTCTAAGTTCAAGACATGGTTACACATGACATTTGTATAACTACAAATGAGTTATGAAATTTTTCGTGGTTAATTTCCGTACCGATAGGATCATGACTAATTTTTTTGTGGTTATTTAGGCATTTTTCGTGACTTTTCATTACTCATTTGTGATTATACTAAAAAATTTATATCAAATTTCTCCAAATTCACTCTCCTCTTTGATTTCCTTTTTGTTTTCTTGGTAAATTCTGAGGAAACAAGATGAGAACTTGGTCTTAATGATGAACCGGAACAGTCTTGGGTCTGGCTAGCTTAACCGGAACACTCTCCGACAACATTAGCCTCCTCTATTTTTAACCAGCAGCTCATGGAACATTGGTTTGCTACATGAATATCATAGTCAAATTTTGATTTTAGTAATGTGCACTCCACTCAGATTTTGTGATATTTTCTTGTAAATAAATAGTTTTGTTGAAGGTACAACTGCCAAAACTAAACAAAAAGACAAACTTGAGAATTGAGAGATGTAACTCTCAATTAAAATGAATAATAATAACAATAAAAACAACATATTTTACCAGTTCATCTATGTATTTTTTCTGCAATGAATCGCCAGTTCTTAGGACCGTAAAGCTCCACAAGCGATTTGAGCTTACGATCCTCTAAAGGTTTTCAAAGGTCTTTGACATATGTGGCTTAGATAAGAACGACCAAGTTTGCAAGGCATGTTGAGCTGCTTCTTCGCTATATGGGAAACGGTTGTGCCTCCCGCCCAGAAGTTTGATCAACATTTTCAAGTTGTCCAGAACAATCGGGCCAAATCGAGTCACTTGAAGGATGTGGTAATAGTCCATGAACCCATTAGGAAGCTAGTTCTCGGCGGCGAGGAGATAGTAGGGCGTGACTATGTTTATAATTGATTTTGGTGGCAACAAAATAATTTTGTTACTAAACGATTAATGATGAGATCTGAATATATAATACTGAAATGGCAAATAATCAAAATTATTCATCAATTAATTATTTACAGATTTTATAATAATTTTGTATATAGAAAGATATCATCTTACAACCAATATTCTTGCTAAGAAATCTGCTCATTGCCTTTCTATGCATTGCATAGTCAACTACACCTTAAAGTTTTTAATAAATTGAATTTTTTGACTTATTTTATTTTATTTTATATTTGAATGTGTATTTATATAAATTTTACCAAATTATAAAGATAAATTTCAATATCTGTTCTTTAATAAATTATTAACATTTGAACCAAGATTTTTTTCAATATGTTAAAGATCAACTCTAAAGGAAAAATATCCATCTATATATAGAAGAATATCTTATATATTTTAGAAATTTGTACACATAGAAATATATCATCTTGCAACATCTAATACTACCAATATAACACAACTAAACAATTTGATAAATAAATTTTTATATAGTTCATAGCGAAATAAATTTAAAATTTGAGTAAATCAATTCGGAAAACTTTCAAAAATGTCACTTGAACTAAATTTTCTTTCAAAAGTACCCCTTTACTTTGATTCATTTTCAAAGGGAAATGATAATTTTGAAAAGGGACATCTTTAAAAAGGCTTGACTGACCAAAACCTACAAGTTGATATCGTAGACAATGATTGATATACGTTTTTTATCAAATGCTGCAATAAAGAACTTGAAGAACTAGTTATAGATGGGTTTGAATCAAATCAATGGCATTGAGAAGTTTATGGATTGTTTTTGGTGCATAATCGTATAATTCGTGTATAAATACGTACGACACAAATAGTTTAATCTTACAATTAAAAACTTCTCAATAAGATAAAAAGATTTTACACTAAAAATCTATGATGATAGTGATAATAATTTTGATTTAATTAAGGATGTTGGAAATTGTTGGCTTTAAGCTATGATGCAAACCTCCATACGTGTATATACTCACCTGAAACGTCTGAGGATAAGCTCTAGGAATGTTGGAAACCTAATGATGATTTGCCATAAACCTGATGATGAATGCGTCTCTCTCAACTTGTCGCCAACTCCTTTCCCTTTTCGGATAGACCTTTGATGGAACATGATCCCGATGCTCAGTTCTCAAGTGCTTGTTAAGCTTAGAATATGTCCCAGTGAATTTGCAATCGTCGTTACGACAACACCTTGCTTTGGCATTCATGAACATTCTTGCAGCACTCATCACCTTTGTTTTCTCAGAGACTTTTCCTCTGCAAATAGGGCATTTTATGACAAAGGTGACGAGTGCTGCAAGAAGGTTCATGAATGCCAAAGCAAAGTCTTGTCCTAACGACGATTGCAAATTCACTGGGACATATTCTAAGCTTAACAAGCACTTGAAAACTGTGATTTTCGTCAGAAAAGAGGGAAAAAAGCTTCAAGAATAAATATGAGATGTATTATTAAATTTTAGTCTCAATAACTAACGAACGTTAAGAAGTTTATAGATTATTTTTGGGTGCTTCCACATGACAATGATAGTTTCTTGTGAAGCTGAGTAAGAGAGATGATAGTTTATGGTGCAGCTCTACACTCAATTTATAGAGAATTTGTGTGTAAAGAAAACCATTTGTGTCTAGATTCTCTAAAATATTTTCATTACTATATATATGAAATTTTTTATATATACATAAATTTGAATTGTAGTTGGTTTCGCGCGAAAAACATTGGTACCGTTAATTAGTTTCACGTAAAATTTATATATATTTGTACTAATACTTACGATTTATATTTATTTTAAATTTTGACTAATTAATTTAGGTGAAAAATAAATAATTTTATTACTACGTAATGAAGCATAAAATTAAATATTTATATATTTTTTTTACTAAAATTGGCAAGAAATTATAATTATTCAATAATTAATTTATTTTTATTTATAAAATGTGTATATGGAAAGATATCATCTTGTAATTTTTATTTTTAATGGTAATTGTCTTTGCACAGTCACAAAATTTTTAAAGTTTTAATTTATTGAGCTTGTTGACAAATTCTATACTTTATATAGCAATGAACTAGAGTTTTCTTAAGATAGTTTCTTGTGAAGCCTATCATAAAACAGCCTTTGTGTTTGTATTCAGAGATTCTCTAAAAACTTTCACTACTATATATGTATATTTCAAATAATGGTGTTTTAATATGACAATGAACTAAATTAATTCTTGAGTAATTATAAATTAATTATGAAAATGAACTATATATTTTTAAATAACTTGAATAACATCATAGAATTAGTCATAACTAATAATATAACAAATAATTCTATAATTTGATGTTGACATCATAGACTTTTTTAACATTAGTGTGCATATTGCACAATGAAGTGAAAGCTATAAAATATTATTTTCATGAAATATGGAAAAAGATAAGAGTTGTGGATTTTATTATAAATGAACTCTAAATTATTACATGGAGATTAGAGTTTAGAATTTGGAGTTCTAGTACATTACCAATTAACTTGGTTTTTGTTAATTCTTAATTCTATTAGAGTGTAATTCTTATAAGTATATTAAATAATAATCTAGTTCCTTTTTTTTATCTAAAAATAATCTAGTTCTTTACTTTTTAAAAGAAAAAACAACTCTAAGATACTACAAACTAAGGGAGGTTTATTGGAGGGTGTATTTTAATGGATTTAGAAATCCATAAAAACTTCTAAATCCATATAGAATTCTTTGATTTTAAAATCAAACAAAGTGAATTTAAGAATCAAATCAACTAGATTTCAAATGCAAAGTTAAATGAATTAGATTTGTAAATCATATCAATTGGATTTCAAAATCAAAACTATATACATATAATTTTGTAAATATATATTTCTACTTAGGCTTCATAGGGTTCACGTACAATTGGATTGTATATACATATGATTTTGTAAATAGATATTTCTGCTTAGGATTTATAGGATTCACATACAATTCCATTGTATATTAACTAGATTTGTAATTTACAAATCTTGTTCACCTACAGTTGGACAAGATGATCGATCATGTACAAAAACAGTATAAACAAAATCAAAACAAAATATAACATATTTCTTTGTAGATTGAAATTGAAAATCTAAAAAGTGACAAGAGACTTACGTAGGGTTGAAACTGAAAAGCGACATAGAGACATATAATTGGTGCATCTCTTTCTTGTAAGTTTAATTGCTGTAGTAATTTTCGTATGGTATGGTCCGCAGAACCTCTACGTTTTTTTTTTGTTTCCAAATATTTTGAAATAACTAAGGATTACAAACCTTTGTATTTTAAAGGGAAAATGATTGTCAAATCCATTGAAATTCATACTCAAATCCTTAGGGAAGTTTATTCAAGGTGTGATTTAGAAATCCATTGAAGATTTATAAATCCTTTGATTTTAAAATTATATAAAAGGAATTTTATAAATCCATATCAAAATAACAAGTATTGAGTACGGATTTGAGTCTTTGTATTTTAAAGGGAAATCCACAATCAAATCTACTCAAATCCATTAAAAATACAAATACATACTCAAATCCGTAACATTAAATAAGGGGTGATCTTAATTAAGATTTATAAATGATAGAACCAATAAATGGTGATTTTAAGTAAGATTTACAAATGATAGAACCAATAAGAGGTGATTTTGATTAGGATTTTAAAATCAATGATCGAATAACACATGATTTTACATGAATTTCTAAATTCATTAAAATCATACCTCCAATAAACTCCCCTTAACTTTGAATAAGGGGTGATTTTAATTAGTATTTGTAAATGATAGAACTAATAACACATGATTTGAATAAAGATTTTTAAATCAATGCTTGAATAACACATGATTTGAAAATAGATTTAAAATCATTGATTGAATAACACATGATCGTCTATGTCTTTGAATTTGAAAGAAGTGAGCAACAATAACCTCCACATAAATTTAACAACACATTACCGAGGTAGGTGAGGTAGGGGTAAAAAAATTTAGGGAGTGAGTTTTGCTCTATGGATCGGGCTTTATCGATCCAATTGTTGAGAAAAAAAGAACTTAAGAACACATTAACCATCTACAATAGTAAACGTCAACGAGTAATAGTGTTTTGTATTTAGAGAAAGTAAGATGATAAATTGGTCTAAATAATGAAGTGGAAGATTTTCCACCTTGTGCTTTATCATAAGCTGAGTAATATTATAATTACTTACCAAATTGGGCTTTATTTTGTGTCATTATTCTCCGCTCTTCAACCAACAACTCATGGAACATTGGTTTGGTAGATGATCAGCCAATATCATAGCCAAATTTTGGTTTTAGTAATGTACAGTCCCCTCAGATTTTGTGATATTTTCTTGTAAGTAAATAGTTTTGTTGAAAGAATCAATATAACATCTCAACCAAGAAGAAAAAACAGTCGATAAGGCTTTTGCTTAAGAGACAATCTTTTAATGTTAAAACTGATTAAGACACCGTTGAAGTTTTTCTCTAGAGATTCAATTTTGCAATCCAACATTTCACAACTTTGTTATATTGAGGCTTCAACAAGTTATAACATCATAAGTATTATAATTAAAATACTCAATTAATTAACAAGATCCTGTTGATGACATTGGTGATTGTTCTCTCGACTTTCTTTTCATGATCTTGTGCCATTGATACCTTAAATGATAGTCTGTTCTTCCATGAAACTGCAGAGCAATAACAGACCATTAGTTACCTAATTCTCTTTGAGCTTCAATTAGTCTTTGTTCTTCCAAATAACTCAAAGGTTCCTTGTTAAGCATTGAATTCAGATGATTATACCACCTCGATCTACAAGTTTTATCTTCAACACAAAAAAAAAAAAAACCAACAACTTTCA
>WJSH01005491.1:9752-23529 GCA_009757365.2 Lepidium campestre
TCTTTGTTCAAGAAGCAGTAAACAAGGTGTAGGAATTACTTTGGGGTCATACATGTATAATTAATGTGTTATGGTCATTATTTAAAGGAGTCAAAATCATGTAGATACATTCAGTAATTTATAATTTGTTAAAGGGCCGAATTAGAAATTGCTTCTATATAAATAGAAGGTTATGGTCCCCACAACAACCATAATAAGATTTTCAGAAAACGCTTTGCATCCTATCAACAGAGACCTTAAGCTATTATGGATTCGTTATGGAAGCTTCCGCTTATATTCTTATTAATGAGGGACTGACATGTGGTTATGATATATAAATCATATATGATTTATTCCAATTGGTATCAAAGCACAATATTCAGTTTATGTTTAATAATAAGGTTATTTTCTTTAATAAGTTCGAATTTATTAATTTGTGAAATTCTGAAGTTTAATCTAGATTAAGAATTCTGGAATATGTGGTCTTATGTTGTTTGTTCTAGAGAAAATCGTGTTTAGATATTAGATCTAGAACTAAAGTTAATGAAAATTTTTTGTATTTATCTACATATTGCTCATAAAGTTATGTTTCTAGAAATTTTTTTGGAATTTTGAGTGCATTTTTTGAATTAGATTTTGAACTAAGTTGCATGCTCAAAGTTTTATGTATCTCATGTTATTTTTTTCCAAATTTGTTGAGCTACTTTGATTATGTTTTTAGCCATGTAAGCTGAAAAAAAAATTAATTAGGGTTTCGTTGGAGACCCACGCAAGTTGAAGATATGGTCATTTTTGTAATTTTGTTAAGTATGGGTTTAATGAAACGGTGAGATTCATTTTAATGGAAATTTTTGTGAACATAAGTTATTCTTTTATGCCCATATTTGTGGGCCCAGATTTAATGAATGTTGAGCAAATTAGAATGCAAATTATTAAAGTGCATTGTCTGGGATTCAATCTGGGTGGTGCTTCAGTTTAGCCATGTCTTCTACCATTTTTCTATTGTATTATTCTTGCATATTGAACCCAGACTTGTTAATATATGTCTGCACATGAATAATTATTAAAGTTTAAATCAATAATACTTTTGATTGTGCAAGTTTAATATTTGAATTGGATTAATTGATGCATAATATTGCCAAAGTAATCTCTCTTGTAGATATTTTCAAGAATAATATTAAATGTTGTATGTATATATAGTCATGTGAATATTAAATCGACTCAAAGGTAGGTTTATATGGACCGAATTATATACATACTTGTGTTGATCAACATGTGACGATTATTTGGAATAACCATGTGATTAATAAATCGATCAAAAGATAAGTTGTTTTTTTATCATGCATTATTGTCAATGTTTGATTATTGCAACAAGGATACCAATAGCAGTTGATATTATTATCCAAATACTTGATGTTAATGTTGTACTTGGTATCTTGAGATGGGTTGTAAAATTATTTCTTTTATTATTATTTTATTTTAGTTAAGTGGTGAGTTACTAATAATAAGATTGTTCTCTTTTTCAGCAAATTTCACTACAGTATCTGCAACCTTAGATTCAATTCTAACGCTTAATGATCCAATTACAAGGAATGGAAAAGTAAAGTTAAGATTGTGCTTGGGTGTATGGATCTTGACCTTGCATTGAGGATGGAACAACCCACTTCTCCTATAACTACCAGCACTGCGAGTATAAGGCAGTTTATAAGAAGTGAGAACGTTCCAATCGCATTGGTTTAATGATCATTTTGGACACCATTCCAGAAACCTTTAGAGGTGCTGAAGAGATCAAAGATCTCAAACAGTTCTTTGCTGAGATGGACTTGCATTTTGCAAGTAGCAATAAAGCATAAATAAGTACACTTCTGTATCGCTTTAGTACCATGAGGTATCATAGCAAATGAAACATAAGGGAGTATATTTTGGAAATGCCAAACATTGTTTCAAAACTTATGACCCTCAAGATTGAGCTTTCGGAAGAAGTGCTCATATTTCTTTTGTCTTAAACTCTCTTCCTCCTCAATGCAATCAAGTGAAATCCAGTTACAACACATAGAAAGAGAAATGGTCTTTTAATGAGTTTATTTCGTATTGTGTGAATGAGGAGGATATAATGAGACAAAAAAGTCTGAAAGTGCTTATATGGTTCATACCTCTAAGCGTCAGGGCAAAAGAAGGAAAATTGAGGTTATTAAGAATGATGCTGCTAAAGATCCAACTCAAAAGAATCAGACTAAGGTTGAAGATACCTGTTTCTTTTGTAAGAAAGTTGGACACACGAAGAAGGACTGCCAAAAGTATCACGCATGGCGTGTAAAGAAAGGTAGTTTCCTTTCTATGGTCTGTACTGAAGTGAATTTAGTTGAAGTACCCAGAAACACGTTGTGGTTAGATTCAACTGCAAATACTAACATCACTGTTTCACTATAGGGTTGCCTGAGCTACCGAAAACCAACTAAGGCTGAAAGATACACTCATGTGGCTAATGGATTTGCGGTGGATGTGGAGGCAATTGTGCATTTTAGATTGTTTTTAGTACTTGTCCTTTATTGGATTTGAAAGGCACTTTTGTTGTATCGTCATTTAGACGTAATTTGGTTTCTGGTCCTTATTTAGACAGATTAAGTTATTCTTGTCTAACTGGGAATGGAAAAGCTATTTTGTCTTTAAATTCAGTTGTAATTGGAATTAGTACACTTATGGATAATCGCATCTTTATATGTTTCACACTGTAGATTCTCATAATAAAAACTTAAATATTGAATCAAAGGGTACTAAACGCAAATTTGAAAATGCCAGTTCAGGAACTCTGTGGCACAAACGCTTATGCCACATTTCTAGAAATAGAATTGAGCGACTAGTGTCAGATGGTATATTGAGTTCGGTTGACTTCACAAATTGTGATGTATATGTGGCTTGCATTATAGGAAAACAAACTAAACATAAGAGATTGGGTGCATACAGAGCTAACGAAGTCCTTGAGTTGAAACATACAGACATTTGTGGACCTTTCCCTACGACATCTTGGAACGGTTAACAATACTTTATATCTTTCATAGACGACTACTCTCGATATGCATACTTGTTTCTTATTCATGAAAAATCAGAGTCTCTTTAGACGTATTCAAGAATTTTAAGGCCAAGGTTGAGAACCAACTCAACCGAAGGATAAATTCTGTTAGATCTGATCATGGTGGAGAATATTACAGTCGGTATGACGGCTCAGGTAAACAACGTCCAAGACCATTTGACAGATACTTAGAGGAGTGCGGAATTGTCCCACAATATACCATGCCAGGATCTCCCAGCATGAATGATGTATCAGAAAGACGCAACCGCACTCTTAAGAACATGATAAGGAGTATGATCAGTCATTCCACCTTACTTGAATCACTCTGGGGAAGGCGTTAAAGACTGTAACTTACATTATTAATCGGTACCAACTAAGACAACTGCAAAAGCACCTTATGAGCTTTGCACTAGGAGGAAACCGAGTCTAAAGCACTTTCACATATGGATATGTCCAGCTGAGGCTAGGCCTTACAAGCCATTTGAAAAAAATGGACTCTAGAACTATGACCAATTACTTTATTGGTTGTTCTGAGCGATCTCGGGGCTATAAGTTTTATGATTGCACACAAAAGAATGTTTTTGAGACGGGAACATGCACGTTCTTTGATGATAATGAATTTGGGGGAAGAAATGAGGTTAGTGACATCATCTTTGAGGAAGAATCGGATTCATGTGTTAAACTCAATGAGAAAAGTGTGAATCAAGGGATGAATGAATTAGTGTGAATAACAAGGAAGACACAACTTGAGAAACACACAACCAATGTTGTTGTCTCATGATATATAAGAAGGTTAAGATGCGATCCGAATCAAATGAAGTTGGAGCCGTTGGATTCAATATACATTAGGATCGATGAAGAAAAGGAGAATAAGATCATATGTAAAGGATAAGAGAAGAAGAAGTCACATGTGATGGTTAAGGAGCAAGAGAGCCGTTAGCTCTTGTCTCTTTCACTTCTCGGGATCCACGACCTCTCCAAGGGATCCACGGCGCCTCTACCAATGCAATCTTTCTTCTTTGGGAAAATTCACATTGTTGTATATTGTCTTTGTAAGTAAAACCCTAGAGATTGTAGTTAGTATATATATGTCTTGTTGTAACACTTTTACATTTAAGGAATGAGAAAATCTCTACTTCTCTTTCGATCTCAATCTCTCTTCTCTTACTTTCTCACTCAAACTCTTCTAAGCTCATCAAATCTACATGATATCAGAGCTTAAGATCTCTTAAGACTCTCATACTCCGCTGAAAATCTCTCCACTCTCTCTTCCTCTCATTCATTCTCCATTGTTACTCTTTAAACTCTTTTATTAACTGTTGGGTAATAGTGTGCTCTTTCTTCAAATTGTGATGGATAATTTCAAGAGTTTTGTTGTTTATGTTACTCTCAAGGGAGTTAACTATTTATTATGGTCAAGAACCATAAAGACCATGTTAAGTGGCCGTAGACTTTGGGCTCACATCGAAGGATAAGCTCCAAAGAAGGCGGTCCAATATGTTGGTAAGGAAAAGGAAGGTGAAGCTAGTGTAATGGTGGCAGTTGATGAAGATAAGGTAAAATGGTATCAAGATGAGCAAGTGGCGCTTGCAATCATCCAAAACTCACTAGATCCGGCTATCCATGAAGCTTACTCGTATTGTGAGAGTGCAAAACATTTATGGGAAACTCTCACAAAGGTTTATGGAAACCTCTCAAACCTCAACCGTGTGTATGAGGTGAAGAAGACCATCAATGATCTAAGCCAAGAGGATATGGAGTTTACTCAGTGGTTTAGAAAATATAGGTCACTTTGGGCCGAGCTTGAAATGTTAAGGCCACCAACGGTGGTTACGGCTTGAACAAGACAAAGTATTTGGCCTCATGTTGAACCTAAAAATTGCTTATGGTGACCTCATCTGTCATCTCCTAAGGCAAGACAAGCTCCCAAGTCTTGAAGAAGTGTGTGGCTTTATTCAAAGGGAACAAGCTTCTCAGAGTTTACATGGTGGTAAAGGGGAGCTTGCTATGGCCAACAAAGCTTCACATCGTCAAGAGGAGAAGAAGGTTTGGGTGTGTGACCATTGCAAGAAGAAGAATAGCCGAGAGGAAGAATAGGCACCTTATGGAGGTGGCTAGATCTATGATGTTTCATGCAAATGTCTCCAAGAGGTTTTGGATTGATGTTGTGGTTTCAGCATGCTACCTCATCAACTGCATCCCCACAATAGTCCTTCATAATATCTCTCCATTTGAGGTATTAAATACAACTAAACCATCTATTGAACACTTACGTGTATTTGGGTGTGTTTGCTTTGTGCTTACCCAAGGAGGACAAATGACTAAACTTGATGCTAAGAGTGTGAAAGGCATGTTCTTTGGGTACTCCATCACTCAAAAGGGGTACAAGTGCTATGTCCCGGAGCTAAGACAAGTAGTGGTTTCGAGAGAAGTTAAGTTTGTAGAAGACAAAGGGTATTATGAAGAAAAAGATTGGGAGAACCTCCAAGACCTATCTCAAAACACATCGGACCGTGCCTTGGGTCTACGAAGGCTCCTTGAAAAACTTGGGGTCAACGACTTTAATGATAGCCTACGAAGTCCCAAGCCATGTACTGACAAGGGTTGTGATGAAAGTGAGCCGTTTCAAGAGCTTCTATCACACAATGAGGAAGAACCTATGGACGACCTAAGTCAACAGACCATCGACCCAAACATTTCTATTGACCCACCATCGGATCGTAGCCTTGATTTGGATCACGGCCATTGTGCGGCTTGCGATCATGATTCGGAAAATGTTGCGATCGTTGAAGCCGTTGAGCCAAAGGACACTACACCCATAGAAGAGAGTGTCCCACCGGTCCTAAGAAGGAGTCAATGACCGAGGCACTCCAACATCTACTTCAACAATGTGGTCGAGGCTCATCCGACACAAATAGTGTGCAACTTGGCTATGTTTCCGGTGGAGCATCAAGCATTCATCACACAACTTGATCAAATTTTTTTGCCAAGAACTTATGATGAAGCAAAAGAGCACAAGGTGTGGCGTAATGCTATTGGAGAAGAACATGGGGCCATGGACCGCAATCATATGTGGGATGAAGCACAATTACCAAGTGGTAAAAATTTCGTGACATCTTGGTGGATCTTTACTATCAAGTATAAGAGTGATGGTCAAATTGAGAGGCACAAAGCTAGGCTCGTGGCAAGAGACTTTACTCAAACATATGGCGAATATTATCATGACACCTTTGCCCCGGTAGCCAAACTTCATACGGTACATGTGGTGTTATATCTTGCCACTAACCTTGATTGGGATTTGTGGTAAATGGACATGAAGAACTTATTTCTTCAAGGAGAACTCGAGGATGAGGTCTACATGCTTCCCCCACCGGGATTGGAATATATAGTAGCCCTTGGGAATGTGCTTCGGCTTAGAAAAGTCATTTATGGTCTTAAACAATCTCCACGTGCTTGGTACCACAAGTTGAGTTTCACATTGAGAGACCGTGAGTTTAAAAAGTCGGAGGCGGATCACACTCTCTTGACACTTCAAAGCTCGGAAGGTATAGTAGCTCTACTAATTTATGTGGATGACATTATCATCACCGGGAGTAACAAAGATGACATCCAAGGTATCAAGTAACATCTTAAGTTCGTTTTTGATATTAAAGATTTAGGTGAAACGAAGTACTTCCTTGGGATTGAAGTATGTCGTTCAAAGGAAGACCTTTTTTTATCTCAAAGAAAGTACACCCTTGATCTTTTGAATGAGTGTGGTATAGGTGCTCATATTGCAAAGACCCCACTTGAGGATGCCTACAAAGCAACGCGCAAAGGGGAGAATGATGACCAACCGTTTAAAGATCTTACTATAACAAGATCGGATATGTGTTTTGCAGTGAACCAAATAAGCCAACACATGCAACCTCCCAAGATGTGTCATTGGAAAATAGTGGATCAGATTCTTAGGTATCTAAAAGGAACCCCGAAGAAACATATATGGATGGGTCGGAATGAAAACATAACTCTTGTCGGATATTGTGATGAGGATTGTGCCAGAGATAGACAAGAATGCAAGTCAATTACCGGATATTGCACGTTCCTTGGAGGCAACCTAGTTACTTGGAAAAACAAGAAGCAAAAGGTGGTGTCTTGTTCAAGTGCGGAAGCCGAGTATAGAGCAATGGGAAAGCTCACGGATGAACTCACATGGTTGAAGGCTTTGCTTAAAGACTTAGGGATTGAGTCACAAGAACCAATTATAATGTATTGTGACAACCAATCGGCTATTCATATTGCATCAAAAATTGGTGTTTCATGAAAGAACAAAGCACATTGAGGTTGATTGCCACAAAGTTCGAGAGAAGGTGGAGCAAGGAGTAATACTACCATGCTATACAAGGAGCTCGGACCAACTATCGGACATCTTCACCAAGGCCGCAAGCTCTATGGTGTGTAGGTTCGTATATTCAAAGCTTAAGTTGATCAACCTACCTAAGTCGTGACTATGATCCATACACTTTTTCCCTTAGTTGGTTTTGTCCCAATGGGTTTTCCACTAAGGTTTTTAATGAGGTGGGGAGTTACAACTTTCAAGCTTGTCCTTAATATTTTATTGCGGATTCAAGCTTGAGGGGGAATGTTAAACTCAAGGAGAAAAGTGTGAATTAAGGGATGAATGACATAGTGTGAGGAACAAGGAAGAAGCAACTTGAGAAACACACAACCAAAGTTGTTGTCTCATGATCCGTAAGAAGGTTAAGATATGATCTGAATCAAATGAAATTGGAGCCTTTGGATTCAATCTACATTAGGATCGATGAAGAAAAAGAGAATAAAATCACATGTAAATGATAAGATAAGAAGAAGTCACATGTGATGGTTAAGGAGCAAGAGAGCCGTTAGCTCTTGTCTCTTTCACCTCTCAGGATCTGCGGCCTCTCTTCGGGATCCGCGGCGCCTCTACCAATGCAATCTTTCCTCTTTGAAAAAATTCACATTGTTGTATATTGTCTTTGTAAGTAAAACCCTAGAGATTGTAGTTAGTATATATATGCCTTGTTGTAACACTTTTACATTTGAGGAATGAGAAAATTTCTTCTTCCATTCTCTCCTTAATCTCTTGGTTCACACATACTTCTCTTTCGATCTGAATCTCTCTTCTCTTACTCTTACTCTTTCACTCAAACTCTTCTAAGCTCATCAAATCTACATCAGGTTCTAGACCGATTTATATAACTACTTTTGATAAAGCAATTTTGGCACCTCAAGCTGACACTGAAGCTCTTCCACAAAATCAAGATGACAATGAAAGTCAAATTCAAGATCTTCAAGAACCGGTGCATCAAGAACAAGTGTCAGTGCATCAAGAACAATAGCCTTTGCGGCGATCCACTAGAGAAAGGATGATTATATAGTATTTCTCATGGAATAAGAGGAAAATAACACCCAATTAGAAGATGATCCTATCAACTTCTGTGAGGCCATGGGTAGTTCTAATTTAGATAAGTGAGTCAAAGCTAGTGAAGAAGAGTATCAGTCAGTGCTAGACAATTACGTTTGGGACATTGTCCAATTACCATAAGGTATAAAACCCATTGGTTGCGAATGGATATTTAAAACCAAAACAAATCAAGTGGTAATGTGGAGATGTATAAGGCCTGTCTAGTAGCTAAAGGTTGTACTCAGAAAGAAGGGATTGACTATAAAGAAACATTTTCTCCAATTTCATCAAAGGATTCTTTTAGGACAATCATAGCTCTTGTTGCACATTATGACTTAGAGCTTCATCAGATGGATGTCAAGACAACGTTTCTCAATGGAAACATTGATGAGACAACTTATATGGAGCAACCAGAAAACTTTGTAATAAGTGATTCAAAGAAGATGGTATGCAAGTTAAATAAATACATATATGGGCTCAAACAAGCTTCTCGTCAATGGTACAAAAAGTTTCATGAGGTAATCACCTCTTTTGGTTTGAGGTGAATTTGGTTGAAAATTGTGTGTATCACAAGTTCATTGGGAGTAAATGCATGTTTCTGGTATTTTATGTTGATCACATACTGTTGTATGAGACCAAGAAATTCCTTAAGGAAAAAATTTGAGTTGGAAGATCTTGGTGAAGCATCCTTTGTATTAGGAAACCAAATTCAACAAGACTGAACTCGAGGGACTCTAGGGTTATCACAAAGGGATAATATCGATAAATTATTGAAGAGTTTTGGCATGCATGATTGCAAACCACGAGATACCCTACTCTCTATAGGAAACAAATTTTGTCTCAAACAGTGCCCAAAGGAAAATTTAGAAATTCAGGAGATGCAGAAGATTCCTTAAGCGTCCGGATTAGAGTACATTATTGGAGTCTTGGGCAGATACTTAAGTACTCCAGGTATGAACCATTGGAAAGCAACCAAAATAGTCATGAGGTACCTGCAGAGGACAAAAGACTATATGCTCACATATCGAAGATCGATTAACTTAGAAATCATTGGATATTATGATTATGATTTTGCTGGATGTCAGATAATAGAAAGTCCACTTTATGTTATATTTATTTGTTGGCTGGTGGAGCTATTGTTTGGTGTAGTGTGAAACAATCACTCGTAGCATCCTCCAGAATGGCGGCAGAATTTGTAGCAATTTTTGAGGCATCCAATCAGGGACTTTGGCACAGGAAATTTGTCACAAGGCTGGGAATTGTTAGGGGAATTGAAACACCCCTCAAGTTATATAGTGACAATAAATCAGCTGTTTTGTACTCCAACAAAAATAAGAGCACGACAAAGTCCAAGTTTATCGAGATTAAATTTCTTGTTGTTCGAGAGAGGGTACAAATTAAGTGGAGAGATTTCCATAGAACACTTAGGGACAAATTCCATGATAGCAGATCCTCTCATGAAAGATATTCCACTAAAGGTCTTTCATGAGCATACTGCTCGAATGGGTGTTTCAATGTTTGAGGATCATTTGGTTTAGTGGGAGTTTTTTTTTATTTGGTTTTGAGTTTTATGTTTTAGTTGTGTTTATACACACTATGTTTTCTAATCAGAAATAAAATATTCAATTTGCTCTATTTGTACGATAAAGTTAAAGGATCTCACTAAGGTAGGACCAACTTTTGTAATTGATCTATGTTATTTGACTATATTGATATCAATGACCATGGAAGAATTAGTTTTTTTTATTAAAACAAAGACCGCTGTGATTCTGTGTTGTGATAGATTATGGATGAGATTGTTTATACTCTACTATATAATGATGATCTTGAGCTCATAAAGTCTATCACATCTTCCGAATACATATGTGACCCAGTGGAAGATTGTAAGAATTATTTTGAGGTCACACATATATAATTAATGTGTTAGGGTCATTATTTACAGGAGTCAAAATTATGTAGATATATTTAGTAATTTCTAATTTGATGAAGGGCCGAATTAAAAATTGCTTCTATATAAATAGAAGGTTATGGTACTCACAACAACCCTAATAAGATTTACAGAAAACACTTTGCATCCCATCCAAAGAGACTTTAAGCTATTATGGGTTTGTTGTGGAAGAACCATTGCCAAAATCGAGATCAGAGGCTATGGATCTTAAAGGTACACTTCCGCTTATATTCTTATTAATCAGAGACTGACATATAATTATGATACAGAAATCATATGTTCTTTATTTCACAAGGGACTTATTTAACTTGAATATTGCCAAGGAGAAGTTCAACTTGCAGATCTTATGACAAAGATACTTGGCGAATCAAGGTTTGAAGAACTTAGGAGGAAGCTTAGAGTAAAACCGAAACTCAATAAAGGGGATTGTTGATCGTAATTGAGTTTGTAATTTTAGTAATATTAGTAAAGTTTGTAATGTATTAAGTTAATTAATAATTTAGAGTCGTGACATTTAGGTTAAAGAGTCATGTTGTTTAGGATAAGTTGTGTTATCTAAAAGTCACAAGTAGAAGAGATACAACTCTTATCGTGTTTGTTGTTTGTTTATTTAACATATTAACTATGATGTAAAACACAAGGTTTTCAAATTCAGTTCTGATAATAATAATGTATCGTAATTCTCATATCTTTGCACTTGAAACATATTGAAATTCTTTGACTCTGTTTTGGAACTTTAATTTTCCAACATATATATGTATAGCTATGATTCTAGGTTGTTAGATAGATAAAATGAACATAAGTTACAAATAACTTGAGTATTGTATAGATTTAAATTGAGTTTTTTTTTGTCAGAAATTGAGTTATTTATGCAGCTAGATAAATTTTAATTGATTATATTAAATCAAAAAATAAAATACCCATCTGAAGAAAATGAGTCATTAGGCGAAAATGATTTAAGACATTATTAAAATGTTATATAATGTAAACTTACTAAAATTACATGGGAGGTTTGCGACAATAACATTGGTTCAAGACACAAGCATAAGCTACTTCACCTTTAGCCTTACAACAGTCAATGCAAGCAGCCACACCACAATTGCTGTCTTCAGGTACAACCACGTGTCCTTCGAGAGGACATTCACAAATACCATTTGCGCACGTGGGCTGACCAAATGGTTTGGAACATTTGAGTTTATCACAATCAGAGCTCATCTTGCAAGCTTGAATTCCAGTTCGTGCCATAATCGTTGTACCTGTGTGATTATTGTATTTATGTTACTCATATATATATATTCACTTGTGGAGATTGATAATAACGAAGATGAATACAATTGAAAATAGTGAACAAAATATTCAGAGAGAAACTCTTACATGTTGATAAAAGTAGAACAGATATGAATATCAAAGCCCAATCCATAGTTTAATGTCCATTGAATAAAATCCCCTTATAATCTACCAAATTGTATTAGGAAGGGGTCGAACCCCTGATGCATGAGTTATTAGGTAGATCATTTTAACCATTAGACTGAGAAGAACTCGACGAGTTGTTTGTAGGATTTAGATGAATCCAATGATAGACTATTTATAATTTGTTTGAAAAATCTTTTCCAGTTTAATTTAGATCAAAATGATTTATGTTATAAAATATATTTTAATATATAAAATATTATTTTATTATTTTATTAAAGGAAAAGAGAATCGTAAATGGGAAGTGTATTATTACTTTCTTTTAAGTTTTGGTACAAAGTGAATTGATAGAGCAACATCATATATATAGTAAGTTATAAGTGGTGAAAACATGTTGGCTAAAAGTAAATAATAGTACAATATTAAAATATTTACTATTTGGATAAACACTATTATTCTTAATGGATAATTATTATGTTTTATAACAATCTAGTAATAATTGGTGAAGTTATTTTTAAAAAAAGCTAAATATCTGCTTACGTTTTTTTTGGTCTGCAAATATCTATGTACGTTTCTTATTAATTAAAGCATCCTTCCTATTTTGAAATATATAAATGCTTAAATCTTATAATTATGAAAGAAGATTTTAAGATCTTAAAGCATCCTTCCTATTATTTTGAGATTCCTTATTGTTTTTTCTTCAAATATTTGATTAAATCAAATATGTAACCAAATGTAGATGACTATAAAGATCATTATTTATCACCCTAAAATAAAGAAAATATAGTTTTTATGTATTCTTTTAGGGGTGTATTGAAAGTAGAATTTAAAGGATTTAATAGGTTTTAGATTTTGAGAGATTTTAGGAGATTTTAGGAGATTTTTACGATATTTGGTATGATTTAGTTGATTTTGTATTTTTTTATTAAAATAAATGACTATGTGATTTTAGGAGATTTATTGTGAGAGTTTACATGATTCTATATAATTTTTTTTCCAACTCAACTCATATATTCATTCAATCAAAGAAAAGAGAGTTATGCCAAGAGATATACACATTGTTTACAAAAGAAAAAGTAGTAGAAAAATCTCTCGCCTTCCTAGCTAGAAAATCAGCTTTTGAATTCAATGATCTAGGAACATAAGAAAGGGAAAAAGAACTGAAAAGGCTCTGAAAACTTGAGAAATCCTCAATATAGGGCTTGAAAGCAAGCCACTTGTCTGGGTCTTGAAAAACTTGCAGGACCTCCAAGCAATCCACAGCAAAAGCAACTTCAACAATCCGGAGAGAAATAAGACAGCGCATAGCCCATAACAAGGCCTCAATCTCACAATGAAAAGGAGAAAGACTCCTATGAATCTCTCGCGCACCAACATGCACACCACCTCGCTCATATGCAAAACAGTATCAACCCAATCCATAAGAAAAATCAGAAACCTTTCAAGACCCATCCACAAAACATCGATGTCCTGGAAACATCGAAGACATAGACAATGGACGGAAGATTATCTCATCTAGATCAGGACCAGCTGAAGAATAATGTACCACATTTGTCCCAAAGTAATTATGCCCATCCTGAGCCGCACACCAAAGTTGAGATTCAGACTCTGCATGTTGCAAGATATCTCTCGGATCCCTATCTAGATTCAAAAAAAAACCTTATCATTCCGGGCTTTCCAGATGAACCAAAGCAACCAAGGAAAACATTGAATATCAACCTCCGGAGGTGAACGCTAGAACAAATAATCTAAATTTGTATATTAAGAGGATCCCAGAAACCTTCCAACCTGTCGGCACCGTTGGATGACTGACAAGTGGCAGCACATTATTCAAGACTTTTACCTATAAATACAGAAGACCCTCAACAAGCAGAGGACACCCCGCATTCGCTCCCTCTCTCTCTCTAAAAAACTCTTCTCTCTAATTTTCTATCTTTGTAAAAGT
>WJSH01005499.1:19697-42950 GCA_009757365.2 Lepidium campestre
TGTTGCTTCATAGTTTTGATGGGTTTGGTAGATTTGTGTTATGTTCCTGTTTAGTAACTTTGTATATACAACAATAATAATGGGCAAAATTGTCATTTGAACCTCCAATATTGTCTCTGAAAATTGATAATCTTCAAAATTTATAGTAAGCTTGTTTTGAGTTAAGCGGCGGCAAATCACAACATTAACAAATCTAACAAAGCGAAAAGTTCTTTCTACTTTTATAATCTTTGCTTCATTTTCTATAAACTACGAATCAAATTCTAACTTTCGGAGGCAGAAATATAAATGTTAAATTGTCTAGTTCTTCTCAGTCTTGGTAGTTAAATATTTTAATTAGTGATTCAGGTATTTAGAGTTCGATATTATCCCACTACATGTGGTAGTTAAGCCCTGTACATTTGGTGGTCGTTGGCAACTGCGACCAGCGATCACGACCAAAAGTTATTCATTTCGTGGTCGCTGGTTCAGCAACCAGTTACTAGCAATCATCGACTAAAAATTTGATTCGTTGAAAATTTTAGCGACTGGTTACTGAAAATTTTAGCAACTGGTCGCTGCGGTTGGTCACTAACAACCAGCGACTGCCAAACGAACAACACTAGCGACCAAAAAATTAATTAACTAAAAAAAATTTAAACAAATAAAATTTAAAATTAAAATAATAAAAATAAAAGTATATAAAACATAAATATTAAAAAATATATATAAAAAATTAAAATTTTTTTACAAATATTGAAAATAATTAAGTTTACAAAAATTTGATTTTAATTATGTATAAAATATTTATTACTTAATTTTTTTTAAATAAACTTTTGTTAATAAATATATAAATAAAAAGTAGTTAATTTGTCAAACCAAATAAAAGAGATGTATTTAACAGAGCTTTTCTCTTTCCTCAAGAAGCGATATTGAGATTGGTTTTAACCTAGCCACCGGAACTCCATTTTTTCCGATTTGCTTGGTGAGCGGTGGCTCCTTTAGCACCGCGCCGTTCACCCCTTTTGTTTGCTCTCACTGGTGTATCCCTTCCAAGGCGTTTTCTGGACATATATGTTTTCTTCATCCCGAAATGAGTTCTTTGAGCTTGAGTGCTCCGGCTTTTTTCTCAACTTTTGGCTGATGAACGGGATTCCCTCGTCGAAGTTTTGGTTGGAGGTGGGTGGGGTCTCGATGATGATGGAGCTGAGTTCTCTCTCTTCTCTTGTCATAGCCTTGTCGTCCTCTCCGTCCGATTTTTTTGCGGTTGATGGTCCGAGTCTCCATGGTTGATGGAGTGGTCGGAGTTGTCTTGTTGCTCCGTCTTTGTTTTTGGGTGAGGAGATCTCGATTCTTGGTTGGTTTATTTTGGTTAGGATATGTTGGTTTAGGCCTTATTGTTATGTGTTAAATTCTGGTTTAGTTCCTAATTATATTAAGTTAGGCTCGGATTTAGGCTTTCGTTAGCTGTTTCCTTTGATTGATGATTTTGTTCTCTCTGGATTCGATTGGGTGTTAGGCTCCTTAGAGCTTGGTTCCTTCCGTGTTGAGGGCTTGTTTTGCTCCTTGTATTTCAAGGCTTGATCGAGGTCTGGTCATTTATGAGTTTCTATTTTGGCGTCAAAATGGTCGTTGAATCGACTTCGCCTTTCCGGAAGATGTGTGGGATATCATTCTTGCCGGATTAGATCTCCTTCTTCAGTATTGAGGTACTCTTATTCGCAATAGGAAGTTTCGACATCGGTTCATGGTTTGTATTTGCCAGATAATGTTTTCCGTCATCTATTTCAGGCTGGCAGTTTTTCGAATTTCTTTGTTTTGAGTCTTATCTTAGTTTTTTTGGGGCTTGTTTTAAAATGTTTCCCCTGGTTTGAGCTTAGATTCCGAGGATGTTTTTATTTTTCTCTGACTTTTGTGTTCCATCGATGTAATTTTTCCTATCTTTTTATATATATTGTTAAGTGACAAAAAAAAAAAAATAGTTACATTCTTTGCAAAATTGTATTATAATTTGTTTTTAAATTGGTTGAAAGTATATAAATATAACTTTCTATTATAAATTTTATAAAAATTAAAATTTTTTTAAAAAAATACAAAAAGAGTCGCTAATCGCTGGCGACTGCGAAATGAACAACACATTGACTGTCAAACGAACAAAAAACTAATTTTTTTATCGTAGTCGCTAGTCGTGGTCGCCTGCGACCACCAAACGAACAAGGCCTTGGTAGAAAGTTTTACGGATGGGTTTGGGTTGTAGATTGACTCTTGTCAATCCAACAATTGACAAAAAAAGAACAGAAATATAAAGATTATAATGACTTGTATTGCATTGACTTTTGAGTTGATAATATTTTACTTAGAGGATTAATTTGCAATACATCACTTCCAAAGTTGTTTTAAACTGCTTTTAAACTGCCACAAATGAACCAGTTCGGACCAGTTCGCAAACCCAAACAACGTCTACGGTTGGTTTAGAGAAAAACAAGCTTTAAAGCTATGAACAAGACTCAATTGCTACATCTGCCGAGAGCAACCACCGTCATTGTTGAAACTACATCATCTGGCAGCTTTAAACGCCGGTACAACATGCTAAACAAGAAAAACACCAAAATCTCCTAAGAACAATAGCGACCAGGAATCAAAATAGTTGCAGTCGCAATAAAACTAATAAAACTTGATTTCAAAATTCTAAAAGATAAATTATATGCTCCCTCTGTTACTAAAAATTTGATTTTCGAAGTAATGCACAAGAATTAAGAAACCAATAAATTCTTAATCATTTCAAGAATGAATGATTTTTTTTGCATGCTCGTTGCTTTTTCATCTTCTTTCCAAATTCTTTTTAACCTCTCTCCAATATGCATACATGTCATTAATTGGTTTTTGAAAATTAAAATTCATTGATATGCATTGTAAACATAAATACATTAAATATAATACAGAAAATCAATCTTTAAGAAAAAAAACCCTTAGAAAATTAAACTTTCAGTAACAGAGGTAGTATTAGTTAATCTATTACTACACGAGTCCGATTATCAAGTTTTTTACTCAATGATAACTATAACTAGAGATATTGGACACCATGGTATTTTAGAGTTAAATGATCAAAAAGACAAATTATCTATAGACTCGACCTTTTGTAAGAGTCATTCCCAACTAAGAAACTAAACTAAGCTAACTCGCTTCCGGCTATATAAGAAAGATTGACTACTATGCTTTTGACATGAGGTCTCTCAATCAAATCAATATTATATTTTAACAAAAAAAAAAAAAATCAATATTACCGAACCGTTCACTAAGAGTTCACAATTCTTCTTGCATAACCTATTGTTGGTTAGAATCCTATTGGAGTACTTCTTCTCAGCCCGAAGAGAGAAAAGCATGTTCTTAATGACACGATCCAATATGTTAATGATGTAAATGTGTAATCTACAAAATTTCTCTCTTTGGTAGTGATTACTCTCAAAGATACCAACCAAAATTTATTTTACCCAAACATAAAAGCCAAATCATTCTTTTCTAGAACTTGCTTTTTAAATCCCCAAAGTGTTAACCCAAAAACGTTTTCGTCAAATTTTTTTATAATCTCATGTCATCTTGATCAACTCCTTAATTCTCTCAAGATTATCTCCATATCTTTTGCAACAACTTTGTGTTTATCTTAAGTTTGAATCTCCATGGCTTGTGCTCCAAGTTTGTTGTGAACACTATCTCCTCACGTGCCCAACATCCTTTCGAACTCATCCTTACGTGTCCAACACACATCATCAATCTCTCCCTTTTTGACTGAATTTGTTATTCTCCAAGCAACAAGTACCTGAAATAATCTCACCAAAGAACAAAGACTACTACAGAAACAAAATGCTTTAAATAATCAAAGTTAGTCAAGAGCCAATAACCATGAAATCAACATTCATGAAAATATTCAACACCAAATATTCAAGAAAGCCGACATCATTGTTGTTTCAAAACAAATGCCACATGCGGCAAAAAACAAAAGATTGATAACAAACTACTCCCCCACAAACTAACTCCCCCATACTCAAACATCATAACCATCAGAGCTCAGTGACTTCATTATCTCCCCCTGCTTAAGAACAAACACAGTAAAAAACCAACAGTAAGAGCATAAATACATAGGACCACAAAGAAAGAAGAAACAAAAACCTGATTAAAGCACATCTTGACAAATTTTAAGGATGTCCTGAAACGCTTTTCTGTAAGGCCCTGGGATCCTTGATGCAGTTGCTTCCTGTTTAAGCTATGCTGACCTGGCTTCCTCTGAGACGCCGTTGGAACAGGATCAAGAGGAACATAATGCTGATCTTGCAGGAACCGAAAGAGCAATGATGGAAATGGAAGAAAGAACTTCGAATCAAGCTGACCAGACAGTTCTATAACCCTGTAGAATATCAGTTTTCCAAGATCAAAAGCAAATCTTGTACAGCTCTCTGTAGATCTCTGTAAATGCACTTGCTTTGTCACCAAGATCATTCCATTTACTCAATCTCTGCTCGGTAACTAAGTTTGCCAAGTCATCAGCCAAAACAACACCCATCTTCGTCTTTATCTCTCGTTCATCAACATCAGGGACCCACGAAATCGTTTATCTTAGACTAAGAAAATTCATAAGAATGACCCCAAAGCAACACCTGAATACTATCCGACTCACTCTTCACAGACGGTAGATTTGCCCAAAACTCCTAGACAATAGTTGGATCATAGTCACTAACATTTGTAACCATCTTAACTAACGAACAAATAACATCATCTTCTTTAATCTCTATCTGTTGTTCATTTATGAAACGAGATGGATTTCGAGAAATAAGTTGATACCTCGCATAGGCTTCTGGAGAACTGGACTTGATTTTGTCAAAATCAGTTGACTGTGACTGAGTTCGAGTTGTCTTGGGAGCTTTCATTTGAACCGGATCAGTGCAACGATTCATCTTCCGTTTCCTGAGTCTTGTGGAGATAATGTTTGACGGTTCAGAAACAGTGGCATTAGAAGATCCCACATCATCAGTCAGGTCCACAACTCGAGTTGTTGAATAGCTAATCACCAGAGGATTCACCATATGATTCGTCAAAGAATCGTCAACACGCAGCAATGGATCAACTGTCCCTTGAGATTTTGAGAGCTTCTTCACCCGTGATGATTGCTCTGAGAACAGCACCAGCGCAAACTCTGGGTTCGTGACCTCGATCAATGCACGATCATCATCCTCGGTCTCCGGATTCTTGACATATCATGGAACACATCAACAAAACCAGGAGCCATCGAAGATTGCTCACCAGTAGTCTCCAGGAGATTGATTTTGGGTGAAGAAGACGCCGACACCGCAGAGATTTGAGAGGATACCATCTTTTGAATACCGGAGAAAATGGATTTCATGACTAATTTCTGTTTTCTTTTTGAGTTTTTCTCCTAAACTCAACCACACCCGTTTCTTATAAAGAACCACCTTGACTCTTCGGCTTCAACGTGCACCTGATTTAATATGCCTTGAAAATCGTCAACTGATTTATTGACTTGAGCATCCCTTGTTGCATGCACCTAGATTCCTGCGTAGTAACTTAATTGGGCCGCACATGTCCAAAACACAAGAATCATTACCTAATTGCTTGAGTTGGCCCATTGAATTGGCCCATTAGTGATCCGTTAGTCAACAACTCAGCATTTTTTGAATAACATCCAGTTAATTAAATTAAATCATTACTTGTGATTGACCCAAAATTACAATTTAAGACACAGAAATCTTTAAAACACACTCAAACCAAAATTTAACTCAGAATTATTCGAACCAGAAATAAGAAAAACACACATTTCCAGTGAGCTGGTTATCCACATAAAATTAAGATCCCTTGAAGCACAACACACACCTTAATTTTTGAGATGTATGTTCAAACCTAAGATGATGTAGCTAGACTTTCACATTGCCATGCCTTTATCAACACAAGTCTTTCAAAGATCTGAGAAGAAAAACTTTGATATAGGCAGCTGGAATTTTCTTTGGAGAGTCCATTGACATTAGCATCAGCTTACTTCATGTATTCGTAAACTTCACGTTCTTATACAGTCATTAGCAGCCTGCTTGATATATTAGAGGTATTTTTATTATAACCCTTCTGATTTTAGTGTCATTAATTTTTTGTGACTTTTATGTCATCGATTTCTTGTGACTTTTATGTATAGAGTATCACTTGACTTCTCAACTCATACACATATGCTCTCCTCAACTCTTTGACCTTTCCCATCATTGTTTAAACTCCACCATCAAGATAATCCTTTTGAGACGGCATGACAAGCAACTATTTTCTAAAAGCTTAATCAAATCTGATATCTATCTGCTTTTTTCAGATATATGATATCCTCTTCCAGAATCAAATTCCTGCTTCCTATCAGCTCAAAACTTCGAATTTAACGTTATAGCTTGTAAATTCCAATAGGAGTTCTTAATTCAATAAAACGATTAAATGCAAGAGGTTTGGTAAAAAAATCAGCCAGTTGATTTTTTGTGTTCACATGATCAATCAAAATCAGTTTTACTCAATAAGTTAACGAATAAAATGATGTTGAGTATCAATATGTTTGGTGTTTGAATGTTGAACAAGATTCTTAGTAGTACATATAGCACTTTGATTATCGCAATAAACAATCAAGGTTTCTGAATTGGTACCATAGTCAATATACATTTTTTTCATCCATAGAAGTTGAGTGTAACAACTTCCCATGGCGATGTATTCAGCTTCTGCAGTTGAAAGAGACACACCATTCTGTTTTTTACTCAACCATGCAATCAGATTATTATTCATAAAGAAACAACCTCCACTTGTACTATTCCGATCATCCAAAGAACCGACCCAATCAACATCATAGTAACCTGTCAAACTCATGGTAGTATCACGTGTATATTAAATTCCAAGATTTTGTGTTTATTCACGTATTTCAAAATACGTTTTAGTTGCTAGTAGATGACTCTCCTTTGGATTCACCTGATACCGTGCACACACATCCACTGAAAAACTGATATATGATCGATTTCTTGTAAGATACAATAACTTTCCGATCAAACTTCTGTAAGTTGTAGCATATACAGTCTTTCGGGTGTCATCTCTTGACAACTTCTCATTGGTGCTCATAGATATCTTTGCAGTCCTGCTGGTTTTCACACCAAATTGTAGAATCAAGTTCTTAGCATACATGCTTTGATTCAGAAAGATGCCATCATCTGTTTACTTCACTTGGAGTCCAAGGAAATATGTGAGCTCCTCATTCATACTCATCTCAAACTCTCTAGTCATCACATCAACAAATTTCTTCCCCATATTTTGACTTGTTGAACCAAAAACAATATCATCAACATATATCTGAACCACGATAAAACAATCCTGATTATTCAAGGTGAATAAAGTCTTATCCACACTACCACGTTCATAGCCATTGTTGTTAATCATAAACATTGCTAATCATTCATATCAAGCCCTTGGTGCTTGTTTCAAACTATACAGAGCCTTATTCAGTTTAGGATGTTGCGTAATAATAATGTTGGTTGCCAACCAACTAATATTGAACTACATGAATAATTGATAGCAAACGTCTTTTCAAAATGTAATTGCTCTTCAATTTTCGTAAATACACAACATACGTATTTGGGTTTATCTTTACATAATTATAGATAGTGAATAATATGATTTTAATTACCTAAATATGTAAGAATGTATCTGTGGTAAGTAGTATACTTCTCGGTACATTATTTACGTTATATTAAAATTATAAAATTTGGATGGAAGATCAAACTTAATTATACAACTTTATCTGAGAATAGTATAGCACTTATACAACGGAACGTCTAATAAAGTATCAATCCAAAAAATATACAACTCATATTTTGTTTACATTTTATGAGCATGATCAATCTATGAATTGGTGCAATTGACTATGCCAAAGGCAATGTTTACAACTTGATGAGGTTTTCATGTCATTCCCTTGACCGTAATTATGCCATAAAATGTCAAATCTAATCTGACGATTGGTTCTGCCATCACAGTTACATTCATCTTTTGCATACACCGTTTTTAAAACCTTCAAATAAGCCATAACCGGATAATTGATATACAAATGTAACCGGTTACGTATTGCTTCCAGAAACTCAAACGTCTGTGACATCCACGGAATGAGGAGAGTTGCGAGCACTTGAAATGCTTTTTGTTTACAATCTTTTCCAAGGCATAACAGTATGATGCCATAAAGACACCTTGCCTCTTTGACACCTTTGTCTGAAGCCTCTTCTAACAGTCACAGGCCCTTGTCTTCGAAGTCGTAGTAGAAATAACAAATGACCGCGGACCAGAATATTGCGTTAAGGTTGCCAAGGCTCCGCAACTTAGCATAATGTTGGTAGGCTCGCTCCAGGGGTCCCCAATATGGGTGAAACGGTAGGCCAGATAAGGAAAGATTATACAAAACCTCACGCTGATCACAAATGGCCTTAAAAGACCTTGAGACTTGCCTAAGGTTTGCAACAATTGAGAATGATTCCGCAGCCGCACGTGACGCGATACGTATGAGAATATCTTCTAACAATTGCTCTATAGACATTGTTTGACTATTGCTTAAAAAAGTTGAAGAGATTAGGGTATCAACAGTACAGGGTAATGTAAAAACATGAGTGCTCCTCTATTTATAATGGTTAGAAGTGAATATGAATTAGATGAACAAGTTCCAATGCAGTAAATTAATAAACGCGGTGGTGCAAACTCGAGCCGTTTAATAGTGAAACGGTATATATGTATAGGTTTGTAATTAATGCAGCGCCGGTAAATCAATTATGTAGGGCTTAAGTTCCCAAAAGTTGCACTTTTAACATGTTTCAAAAAGGAAATTAAAACATTAAAACAACTGCCGTACTTATGTTCTGATACATATATGTATCAGTCCTTACATAATTTCCTTACATAATTTATCAGTCTTTACATAATTTATCCATCCATAAGTAATTATTACATATACAAATTAATTTATTACATACTTAAGGGTAGTTTCTGAGCACCCACTATCTCCCTTACGGATCACGACGCACGACGCCTTCTTGACTGCCAATCGCCTCCTGAATCTTTGCAAGATGCATTTTAAATTCGCGAATCTGGAAGTTTTGATCTTCGACCTGGCATTTTATCCTCTGGACTTCGTCCTCTATGGCATGTTTCCATAAAGTTTGGTGATTCAGTCCATCATCCTACACCAAAATACAAGCAAACTTCAGTCATAAGCTAAAAGAAAGCATAAGTTGTTGTCGGGTCTTTACCACAAAGTCTTTACAAACGAAGTATCTTCTGCCGGTGGTTTATTCATGTGTGGCCTGTAAAACGATATGCCCGCCACAAGGACATCTTGTAGGATTCTTGAAGTCACTGTCAGCCACCCAGAAAAGACGGTCTACGAGGGCCTTAGCTCTGTTCATATCTCTTGTGTTTGGGTCTTCATTTGGGTCGAAAGAGGAATAAAAAATCATGACCGTTGATTGGAAGCGAAGAGGGAAAATGAGATGAAATCTAAAGGGAGTAAATGGGAGAGTAAATAGTCAAGTAGTTGTGTGTTAGGTTTATAGATGTAGTAGTAAAGAGTTGCACGTACGACGTCGTTTGTAAGTTTACAAAATATGTGAAAGTTTACAAAGTATGTGCAACGAATGACTACTATGTAGTGTTCTGTTTAGGTAAGTATTAAGCGATTTGTTTATTTATGTCATTATAGACGGAGCCCTAACTATATATGGCACATATATAGCGCTTTATTCCTCCTATATTAATCACTCTCATCTCATCGTTCCATTTTAATCGACCTTGCCTCTAAGCCTCTAAGGAACAAAAAATGTTACCTTTCATCCCACTACCAATTGTCATAGATAATACAAAGAGTCGGCCAGTTTGCATTATCAAATGATGTTCTATCGGTCGTAAACCTTGATTAATTCTTGTATGTGCCTTACATGACTTCGGAGGATTCAATATACTACGGTTTCCTTCGTTGTTGCATGGATGCAAGAAATCGCACTGCCATCTACATAAGGGGTCTGCATATCCTAGCCCAAGGAGGTCCATCACAATTCGCCATAGATTACCTATGCGAAACATCATGTGCCAAAGTGATTCACGCTCGCTTTGCATGTGTAGCTTTCTTATGTCTCAGCGGGAATCACTCTAACGGAATTACCATGTTTGAAACATTTTTACAGAAGATCAGTTACGTAAAGGAAGCAGTTAGGATTGGAAACGAGGTCTGTGTGATGATCGCGGAAGTTGGAACTCCCCAAAGGAAGCTATTCCGTGGGTATGGTAGGCTCTGGCCATACGAAGAGCTCCCCTTGTGTGCTTTGTTTCATGACGGTTCACCAACACAAATCTGACCAGGCTGTTTTGCTTGTCATTATGTCTTGACAATACATGGGCTATGCTAATCTGTTATGTTTATATTTTCTATGTGTTTATGTTGTGATCGTGAACTACATAATTGTTCAACTAAGTGACATAATTAAGCTCAACTGAGTTTATGTTGTGATCGTGAACTACATAATTGTTCAAATAAGTGACATAATTAAGCTCAACTGATTTCATAGTTCCTCAACGTAATTTACATACTAATGACACGTATGCACCATATTTTACATATCTATGGCGTTATCTTTGCATACGCATTTTACGTAATTACACAGTTACATAGTTATTCACACACTTATATGTGTGACATAATTACATTAAACTTTAAATTCGCTAGACTGTTATGGTAGCCACTGCCAACGCAACGATGCAAGAGAAAGACATGACAGCTAAATATCTTAGATTTCTTTTTCCCTCGATCTATTGTTCCGGCAATCGGATGATGCAATCGTTGAATCCTATCTACCATCTCCCTATTCTCTGCTTTCAGGTCTCTAATCGCCAAATGCGCGTCTTCTAATCCCTCGATAGACAAAACTTAAAAGTCACCTTACTACCTAGGCAACATGAATTTGATGGAATTACCATTAGAACTAGTAACAGATATCGTGCGTCGCGTGGGCAACGGTGGGTTCCGGTGGCTTGGACCAATCATTGCTTCTGGCGCATCAATTTAAAACATAGCTTTGTCCGAGTCTGTTATGGTTGATGTCGATCTAGAAGGCCTCATTCTAATTGTTGCAGATATTAACAAAAATTCAATGTACTGGCCTTTCTTGCAACGATGCGTCAATGCAGGGAACCTGGGGGCCATGTTTGTGACTGGGCTACATATTTTGGCATCAAGCGGTCCATCTGATCAAGGATTTCATAAACTTTGCAAAGCATTCAACGCTGGTATTCCAGAAGCACTTTTCGCGTTGGCTTTGTTCATCTTCTTCTGTAGTTCTAACTGAGAACGCTCCTTTTTATTTGACCCTTTTTAATGCATTTCCAAATATTAAGCACATATATGATGTCGCAGACCGGGTCCGCAGGCATATCGAGCAGATTGGAGACCCAGAAACGCGAAATTATACATCAGAGTTTCAAGGATTCAATTGCGGTGGGTCTCAATGTCTCGGGACCCACACGTGTGATGTTATCCCAGTCTGTGAATCGTGATTCGTCTTGTACTTTGTCTCATATGTTATAAATGTGTGTTGATTTCTGTAAAACGTGTACCGACCACCCAATGTAGTTCATTTATGTTATGTTACATAAATTAGTAAATAATGCTTATGGCACATAACTTAGTAGAGTATATATATATATATATATAATCAAGTTACATAATTAACCAAATTACATAACCAATTATGTTTATGTCATAATAATATCAAGTATATGTACGCAGATGAAGATATAGTAACATAAATAAAGACATAAACACACATTAAAGTTGTTACCATATTTATTGTTTACATATTTACTCACAGCAACCCTACGGTTCGAATTTATAGTTACATTTACATAAGCAAGTCTTCCCTTTTTATTTTACAGTTACTCAACAAAACCCTAGAGTACGAATTTATTTATATAAATAAGCTACTCAAACTGAGAAACGGATACCAACCTATCGTTTACTCAAAATATCTGTCATAATGTCTGCCTCATACATCCCTTTGTGCATAATTAATGACATAGTCCGCCGAGTAGGCCGCCAAGGTTTTTGACTTTTTGGTCTGTTTATTGCTTCTAGTCGTACTCTCTGCGATATTTCAATATCCGGCAATGTCATGGCTGAGGTTGACGTACAAGAGTTCATTCCTCTAGCTCATGTCATCAGCCAGAACTCGCCTTACTAGCTATTTCTCTGCTGATGTGTCACTGCAGGGAACCCCTCGGCCTTGTATGCGTACGAGCTTAGACAGGTTGTTACGTTGGGTCCATCATAATCGGCTATGGACAAAGTCTGTAGTGCCGAATGTGCAGGCATCTTAGAAGCCAGGTTTGCCTCTGCTGTTTTCTTATGTTTTTGTAGGCATCGAGAAACTGGGTTGGTTGTATTCGACTCGTTTCTACAGGATATGGTAAGCATCGAAGAGGCATTCGACATCGGATCTCGGGTCATAACCCAAATACTCTGTCTTGGCAATCCACGTCGTCATTTGTTCATTGCTTATTTTGAAGGCTTGATGCGCCCTACATGTCTCGGGAGACATGCTAATGGTCGAATTCCGATTTGTAAAGTGTGATTTGGCTCGCATTTTGTAATGATAATCATTGACATGTGCTAAGGTTTGTAATTACGACATTGCAGTGTTTTGGTATGTTACCATTATGTACTCGAAATTAACTATGTAATCCAATATATATCTATGTAATCTGATATAATTATCTCATATAACTCTAATATAACTATGTACTCTAATATAACTATGTAATCTAAATAACTGTGTAACTATTAACTACAACTGCTAAAACAATAAATTAACAACTGTCGAAACCACGAACAATACATTAACAACGCAACTGAAGTCCATGAGAATGCAAATAAGTGTAGAAAGTACTATAGTTCATCACGCTTATTCAGTTTACAACAAAATGGGGGGGGACGTAAGATGTACACCTCTGCAAAAGAGGATTATTAAATATTCTATTTTTGTTATCCAATCCGACGACTCTAAATATCTAACACACGTACGACCGCCTCCATGTTTTCCTGTTGTGCCCAAACTTATTACATATACCACACTTGTTTTTCTTTCGCGGGCGTTTTGCTTCCATTGCAATCTCCAAAGTTGATCGTATTCTCGATTTCTTAGGCCTTCCTGATTGTTGTCGTATGTTAGGAGGATAACAACCCCTTCCAGCTATTTCGGCAGGGATTGGTGTAACAAAATCTACTGGCATGATTGCTGTCGAATATGCTTTCAACAGGTATATCCTATGGTAGTACCGACTGCACAAAGCGGTCGTAGAAAGTTTCCTATATTCGACAGAGGCAATTGCATGGACACATGGTAACTTCTCTAGATCAAACCTACGGCAAGAGCATTTGTTTTTTTGCAGATTGACAACGAACGTATATGTACTGGATTTAACTTAAACTTAACTGGCATCAATATTCTCAACACACATCTGTCTCGCTTGCTGCACCCGATTCTGAGATCAAAGACAACATGGTTATAGTAAGTGGAGATCAAACTCTTGCAGAATATATTAGTACAAGTCAACTTACTTGAAGCAATTTTTCAATGTTACTAGTTAGGTCCGTTCTCATTTCTGTTGCCGCGTTTTACCGACGACAGAACCAATGTGTCATCATGCATCTTACTACATCTAGCAATGGAACAATTGACAACCCTCTTGAATGAGATAGGACCCTATTGAGGGACTCAGCAATGTTATTGGTAGTAATGTTATATCTATCTCCCGGGAAATGAGAACGGGCCCATAGACGCACATCTGCCCTTACTAGGTATCTGTGTAGGTTTGGATTAAGCGTCTCAATTTCATCAAACGAAGATTGGAAATCCACCAATCTGAATGCATTTGCGGCCTTCTTAACAAGCCTAAAAGCTTCTCTTCCTTTAAACCGAGCCAGTATGTTCATATACAAGTGGTATGTGCATATCCCATGACTAGATCGCGGGTACACCCTTTCGATGGCTCTACCAATAGATTTGTGACGGTCAAAAATAATAACTAAGTCTTTGTCATCCGGAATAACATGGTTTAACTGCCTGAAAAACCACTCCCACGATTCATCATTCTCTGAATCAACAACAGCAAATGCAATTGGAAATTCTCATCTTGAGTTGTAACAGTTAACAAAGTCCCCTTATATTTTCCTTGTAGAAATGTACCGTCTACCACAATTGGAAACCCTCCTATGCTAGCACTAAAGGACAGAAACAAATACCTAAAGCGGTCATGTTCATCAACTTCAAGCCGTGTACATGTCCCTGGCAATTTTTCATATCCATCTTCATGTGACCCGCAAACCAACTCGCGAGCGCATTTTAATGTCTGATGTGCCTTCTAGTACTCCATTTGCAAGGAAAATAAGACGATTAGAGTGTCGACGCATTAACATAAATAAACTGTTATCCACAATGCATACTCACCTTTATGCCGTATCTTTTATTTATAGCCTCTATGACGTGCATATGAAGAACACTCGGCCCAACGCCACCAACAAAGTCTTTGTACAACACATCAAACACCTCGGGAGATGCATGTCGAGCTCTAAGAGAACGTTTTATCATAGAACATGTATGAAGGTCGATATACTTTCGAATATAAAACTTAGAGGAATCACTGACCGGGGATGCTCGCACCATCCATGAACAACCTTTAACCCAACACCTCACAACAACCAAGGCCTGGGACGACCTCTCTACAAAGAAATCAAATTTCTAAACTACACTAAGAATTTTTAGCCTCGTTTCCAAAACAGTTTTGTTGAATAGCATTGACCGATAGCCTAATCAAGAGAAGCCTTTTCCAAATCCTCCACCTCTAGAGTTTCAGTCCCTTCGCACGCGAAAAGCTGAACACCTCGTTTCTTGAAAGACATCGATAAGGTTCCTCCATCGCAGCCTTCCATCTCGTCTTCTACTTTGCCGGGCGATTCTCTTGCCAGTCTTGCGTAGTTCTCGTCCCCAGAGTCCATCCCATCGGAGTCATCACAGTAATCGAACTTAAATAACTCATCCTCCTTATCACCTCTATTTTCATCGTCTTCAACCTCTCTCTCAGTTCTAGACAAGTTACATGTATCCTTTACCTCTACATATATCCTATAAGTCTTTCCCGGACATCTGTTCAAAAAAGAAATAAACTATCGCGACTTACCAACGTACACTGGTGGAGTATTTTGTGGCACACTCGAAATTTCGTCTTTCAGCGGCATGTAGCTTAATTTGAGTGTGAACGATCTTCTATCCAAACCAAACTCTTCATACACCATACGCGCGAAGTTATCAAAGTTAATGTTGAGATCTGCGTGCAGGATCCCAGATCCTTGATTGTCGTCGACCACAAACAGCCATCTATTCCCATTGAAAATCCAGTGTCCGCGAACCAAAATTATCGTATACATCGTGGTTAACACAGAGTTGGCCAGATCCTAGTCGCTGCCTCTGCGGATTGTTTTGTCATTTAAATCTAATAAACGGCGGATGGAGGTGATGAGACATGTATGATGATGAATTCAATGATTACGAGGCACTAACGATGTTCCGAAAACCTAATTGCTAGTATAGCCCACTTGGCAATAACGGCAGTCTACATAGGTAACAAGTTTGATTACTATGTACGTCCAGATATGTGGCCATATATATGCTAATTATGTTCCATAAATTAGTTAATCCCACAAATATGAATACTGATAAATATGTACGATAGAGCAGTCCACTACGTACATATATACTAATACACACATGGAATTCGTTACATTAGTTAACAACGAACACAATCAGTCCATAATAAGTCAAGTAAGAATAGGCGACACTACACAACAACCTCATCGTGTTCTTCCTTATCGTGTTTTTCATTATCGTGTTCTTCCTCATCGTACAACGAAGGCACGACGATGCTTCCAGCACTCGGGCCTACCGATGGAAACTTGTGCTCATACATATCAAACGCCATCTTCTCCCGTATAACCTGAATGTTCCCATCACATAACCCTTCGAACGATGTATCACCCATGACCAATCGCTCTATATACTTCAGTGTATATACATCACAGTCGTCACTTCTCTTGTTCTGAGTAATTCGGTCGACTCGTACCACCTTCATCTTTCTAAACCCCCTGCTCTTCACTCGATCCATTTTACTGGTGCAAATATTCAATAGAGCCTGAACCATTGTCCTTATCGGATTAATAGCTTGTATGATAGCTTTCTCAGTGGCATAATTGCTAATGATGTTGTATACAAACAATGTATCACTTTGCAAGTCTAACCGACATGCAACCTAGTGATCTCCATTCACATGTGCCGGTGTGAACAACTCATCAATATCGTACCACCACCACTTCCCCGTGGCAGTTTCTTCAGGTCTTACCCCATTAAAATGATCTTTATAAAATCCATTGAAACTTAAATACCTGGGTTTAGTCTTGTACATTTTGTGCTCTTCTATCATTTGTGTCACCATGTCCTGATCCAGGAAGTCAGCCTTGGGATTAAAGGGTGAGTTATCTAGCAAATCACGTTTGCGGAAAATCGTGATCACGTCCCTCATATGCTGGGAATAAAGGTAGCAACTATGTAAGTCAGTATAGAGTACATAACATTCAGGCCAACTATATATCTAAATTAGACAACGAGCTCCTCGCATCACTACCAAGCCATCTCTTCCCTTCTTTGGGCCATAAGTATTTGGGTGTAATAAGCTCACGAAAATACTTCTGATCCTTTTCTGCCATGCTGCCAAATAATATAGAAAATGATTAATAAAATCAAATCCATTGCATTACTGCATAAACACTCTTCAAATTTTAGACAACTAGTTCAATCCTTACCTCGACATTTCCTTTTTCAGCACTTTTAGTCTACGTCTGTGGTCCACACTCTTCTCAACATTGATGAAATTTAGAAACTGGACTCGCTTAATCATAGAAGTAGCAATCGACTAATCTTTGTCGGAACCTGCCAATTGGGGAAAACATTTTGACATAAGTGGTGTTGAATCCAGTTTTGAAATCCCTAATTGAATTGTAGACAATACCACCTCCAATCCTAGATTCATCGCTTCATCACCTACTTCATTACCAATATGCTGTAAGATAATTTCGTTCTCTGCCTCGATCACCTTATCAGTGACGTCCTCAACTTCATTTCCTACTCCGGCTATGACATCTCCATCCTCCTGTACCAGTTGTTCAGATGCCTTGACAATACCACTCCAACCCACACCCCTTGAGACTCCTATATCATCCTTCTCAACCTTCACGTCATGTAATGCACACACGGTACTATCAAATTCAACTATCTTGTTCTCACCCTCTCCTTCCTCCACATTTACACTCGCCAACTTGACCAGCTTTTTGTTATCAACACTTTCACTACCAAAACCCACTGCTATGATTGCCCTCTCATGATCTAAGCACACTCTGTAAAGTCCTTGATAATTAAATGCCCCAATTGGCTACTAACATCAGCATCATTCACATGAACGTCTTCTAAGGAGACCGCATCTGTATCACCAATAGCAACACGGTTGTTCTCACCAACAGATATATGTACTCACACATTTGCATCTCTATTCCTAACCAACATGTCACCACATCCTTCCTTCCCAGCGCCTTCTTTCTCCCTCATTCTCTCCCCTTCAACCTTCTGTTTCTTACTTTTCCTTGACACATAAGTGTTCTTAATTTTCCGCTTCGTCACACAATTCTTATCAGAAACACCTTCCAACGCACCCGGAAGAATCAGCCAAGACTGAATAGAAAATATACTGACTAAGAAACTTCATCTATTGGAAAGTAGACAATGTAACAGCTAACAATATTAATACATCTCAACAAAAAATTTAACTAACCGGAGCCTGACTGTTGGTTTCTTCAAGACTATGTTTTGCACAACTTTCTGCTTCTTTGTTGCCAGAATATTTTTGCTCAGCACCACCAGTTATTGCGTCTAACACGGCAGGTTGAACACGTTGATTAACCAGCAGTAATTTTATACTTCCTTCCATCGCTGCAACTCTTTGCTCGAGATTTAAGGACGTGGTGGCAGAGTCACCGATGGAGTCACGCACGCTCAGATGTTTCACACTCTCTTCTATGACTGCCAAACATTGATTAAATATGTGGGCTGTGTCAATATGCTTGAGCTCTACATCAATAAACCTTCTATACATACTCTCTGTCAGGTCTGCAACAAGAATCTGTACGTCACCAATTGCTTTCTATATATATTACCAAACTCGTCTTCAGAAGGCAATCCATCTGACTCACCACCCTATAAAAATAACAACCGCAACTCACACCTACAGAACATCAACAACAATAACTGAACACATTACAAAACTAACTAACCTTAACCTCTACCTCTGAACCTTTCATCCTCTTCCTGCATTGCTTCTTACAAGGATCTTTCCTCCCACTATCTTCTTTCATGTGCCCTTCACTACCTACCTCCCAAACAGACTTATCCAGGTTACCACTTATAAGATCTCCCAGCAGCTTGTCCAGATTTAGGTCCACATCATTATTTGCATCTGGCCATACAGGATATTTCTCTTCCAATGGAACCTCAACCATGTAGATTACACGAAACTGTAAGTCAAACAAACAAGCTTTAATAATCACAATTAGAACTAACAACATATAAATGCATACAAACAATATGTATACAAGATTATGAACCTCGGGTATTTTCTTTATCTCAACTTCTACATCAAACTCCCTGTTCCGACACCCTAACCACCTAAGCATTGGGGGACTTTCACTATTTGCTCGAGGATTCTCAACCAATATTCTTAGCCCTGGAACAAACTCGTAGATCCAAACCAGCAATGGATATGAAAAGTCATGAAGTGTGCAGTTAGCAGTAGATGCTGACTTAATCGACCGAACTAAACATGAAAAGCTAACACGACCCCAAGGGTAACTGTAAAAAGACTTTTGATCCATAACTCTTTTGGCTGTTGTGAGAGGCAATTTCGACTGCGGATGTAGACCATGATTTGCAGTGTGAAGAATAGCTAACATACCAAGCTGTCTCCTTTGTTCAAATGGCAAATACTTCACCACTTTCATCGCAGCATCAATCTCCCCAAACGTCGGACCATATTCTCTAACCACACCTATTTGATTTCAGAACGGGATGTGGTCAACTTCTGTATTGTCCTCAGGGGACACTATGGTGCAATTCAGACATGTTACTTCATGAAACTCATACAGTGAGAACCTAATGGGGTTTCCTTCAATAAGGAACCACAACTCATGACCGTTCATTACAGCCAGCTGGTGAGCCAACACGTATTCGACAAGCTTCTCACTTTAATTAAACTGCAGTTCACATAGTTTGATAACTACCCCGAAAGGTGATTCCCGCAACTCGTTCCACACATGCTTACTAAGCATCTTTATACTTTTAAACTTATTGAAGGAGAAATTCACATTAAGTGGCGCCACACGTTGGGGATCTTTAACAGGAAGAAGAGGCGGGTATTCTGACATGTTAACGCTGCTATATGGAATATAACACGAAGTTAGGCACACTGTAATGAAAAAAAATAATTATATCAACTATTATATGTACAAACTCAGTAATATAATTACACTGCCCTAGCTAAAATAACTATGTTATGGCTACACTAACATAACCACTAGAATTTAACTATGTACTTTTGTAACTCTCGACCTATCTATGGGATCACGGTGACATATATATGTACCACTCCGGAAATATAAGCGTTTAAACTACGGCCTCGTAACAGTTTCACCACTGAAATCAAAATGTTGCTTCATCGTGACAGTTCGACAAAAATTTCAACCTTAACCAACCAGATTTCATAGATAACCTTGTAAATGAACATCATATATTACAAAACTGAGACGACCAAAAGACCACCGGAAAATAAAAACAAAAATTACCTCAACAGAGTGAGAAAATGGCTGCTAACTACAGACGGAAGAGTGAGAAAATACCTCAGCACAGTGCAAAAATGGCGGCTAACTACAGACAGCAGAGTTTCGAAGAGAACAAAGATCACCGGGGAGAAGCCTCACCTTTACGGTGTTACTGACGGAGATTGAGAGAAGAATTACTACCCCAAAATCGTGCTTGAAATAAGAAGAGACAACCCTAAATCGAGATTGAAAGAAGAAAAGATGGATGGTTGACAGAAATTCTAAAACCCTAATGAAAGATATACCAGACGAAGTTCTCTCGTTTTTCTTTAGGAACTTGAAAAGATTTTTTTTTTCAAAATTGCATTCTTCGTAAATTAACTGAACATCAACATATTTCTGGTCTTTTAAAGCAAATAAAACACACTATTTTTTTGTTACCGCTATCTTGAGTAATAAAACCTAAAATATGCGCTATTCCTGTAAATTATCACATATAATTATTTGAACAAAAAAATAATCTTGTCATAAATAACAAAGACATGTTTCCACAACCATTCATTCAATTACAGATGAAAATAAAGTTTTGTCTTCTTCTCTTGCCATGGATGAGGAGGTTACAAAGTTTAATTATAACTCACTTTCTAAGTCTCAACTCTATAAATCAAAATATGATTTAAAAAAATACAAGAGTGCAACTATAATATAAAGAGTGTTTGTGGGTGGATTGAAAAATAACAATATTTATATATAAAAGAATATAAAAGCATTTTCATAGCGATAGTTTCTCAATGGATTTTTCATGAATAAAATAATATAAATCTATAAAAAATGATAAAATTTGTTGAGAAGTTCTTGTGTGAGTTTGTTGAAGAATTATAAACTATTATGATAACCATCATAAATATTATATTCTATCTCATAAAAATACGTAACTATTTTAAATTCATAAAAATTAGAAAAATTCTATCGTAATTTTATTGTTAGATTTTTTTTGTAAAAATATGTAGTTATCATTTTTTTGTCTATTTCTTATTTTCTTACAAAAGTAAATTAGTGGCTTGTTAAACCTAGTGCCTTGAATCGGAAAAAATGCGGGAGATTAAGTCTGGCGAGTTTGTTGAGCAGGTGGAATAAACTGCAGATTAAATCCAACTTTCTTTACAATTGATGCAAATTGAGAAAAGATCGTGATCGAGAGAATAGAGAGAAACCATTTTTTGAGAATTTTTCTCTCATGTAATTATCATTTTCTAAAAAATAAAATTGACAAAAATAATGGCAAACTAAAGTAAACAAATAATAATTTTACTTTGGCTATTTAAAAAAAAGTAATTATGTTCATCCCATAAAAATAAAAATTAATGCAGATTATGTTAATTAATATAAATAAATAAATATTTTTTTGATTATTTATGTATCTACGTTCACCAAAAAAACTAAAATAATGTTAAATCAAAATAAACAAAAAATAATTATAGAATTTTTTTAATAAATGCCAGAAGTAATTAAAATAAACATGATGTAATGTCATAAGCAATTCTATAATTTTCTAACAAATCTAAGAATGTTCTCTCTAGAGAACCTGTTACAATCGTATATGTTCATTTCTAACCGTCTCTCTTCATCGGAGAGTGTAGATTGTCGTTTGTCGGTAGTTACTTCAAGGTTATGTGTTTGTTGATTACGTGCGAGTGAGGTTTCTGTGGCCGGTGGATTCACCGCTCCGTTTAAATATGAAAAGCTGCGACATTTTTGCACAACATATGGTTTACTATCCAATGACGTACAAGATTACCCACCGAATGTCTATCGTTCTATGTATATGGAGGATAATGATGATGATCAGGGAGATTCGAATGATCCATCAATGGCATATGCTAGCCACGGTCCTGAGTCATCACCAACACCAAATGTGCATTCTACACAACAAGATAAGCCAACAACGCGTAAGGCCGAGCCTTCTCCGCCAAAAAAGGTTACACGCCCTTTGGCTCATATTGGGTGTGATGTTCGTCAAACAATTCTCACAGAGAACATACAAGAGAGTATCACAAAACATTTCTGCAAGAAGTCGGATGTGGTGGAAATCCGAAACTGGTTTAGGCCTTCCAACGTTGGGGCAAGCACATCGACAATTGTTCTAGATAACATAGCATCTGGACATCAACAAGGTGAGGGTACGATGGGTCATAAACCACCGGAGTCGCTATGATTACAATATTTTGGAACTGCAGGGGTGTGAAAGGGACCCTAGCAGTTCGATGCTTGAGGAGAATAGTTCAACACTTTTCTCAGGACATTCTCTTTTTAATCGAGACCAAGAACAATGATGACGTAGTACGCGATCTAGCTGCGCAACTACAATTTGAAATTATGAAAAAATTTAGTTTTTATTTCGTTTCATGTTGTTGGGGAAAGACTCTTTAATTGTAGTATTAATGATGATGAGAATTCCTTCTACTTATCTTGTGTAGATGGTCACCCAAATCGCCAATTACGTTATCAATTATGGGAATATTTATAACGCATTGGTCTCTCACGCAAAGGCCCTTGGCTTATGTGTGGAGATTTTAGTGAAATTCTTAATCCCAATGACAAACGAGGGGGACCTATACGACAAGAGTAGAACATGACTGATTTTCGTAATATGGTCTCGGCGTATCATATCTCTGATCTTGGTTATGTCGGCAACAATATATTATGGATGGGCAGACGCTACACTCACACGGCTCAATGTTGGCTGGATCGAGTCCTTAGTAATGTTGAATGGAATGCTTTATATCCAGCTTCTTATGTCGAATATTTTGAGATGGTCGAGTCTGATCATAGACCTGCAGTAATACGCATTAAAAGATCAACAGAGAGGCAGGAAAATGTTCCATTTTGACTCACGATGTTGTAAATTATCAGGCATAACCGAAGTTGTCGATGAGAGCTGGAATAATCCTTCGTTTGATGTTTCTACACCATTCATGGACCGTATAAAACAATGTCGCCGAGCACTATCAAATTGAAAAGATTCGTCTGGTACTAATTCAGCTAAGGAAATTGCAAGTCTTACTCACACGATTGATGAGGCTTGTAGTTCTTGATTAAATAATACCGATATAATCTGTTAGTTACGTAACGAAATAAGAAATTTACTGGCGCCAAAAGAGTCAAAATAATTGGCTAACGAAAGGTGATTCAAATACTCGATTCTTCCATGTTGTGACTCGCAATCACATCACCCAAATTAAAGATCCTTCGGGTAC
>WJSH01005503.1:1172-11585 GCA_009757365.2 Lepidium campestre
ATATAGAGCAACGAAGATATGATATGCGAAAAAATCAAAAAGACACAAAATTCGGGAAGAAGAAGATCTAGTATTTAAAAAAAATCATCAAATCAGATTTTGAATCTCTGTAAACAACTGTACTGAGAAGTAATGAAGAAATGGAGAAAAATCCTGAAATCAACAATCGAAGACTCAAAGCGGAACGAAATTTCCGAAACTAGTCAAGTCATACAGGAATCAACAGTGAAATTGATTTCAAATTTCAGTCCAACCAAAATCGATAATCACCGAATAAAAAACAACGAATATGAACAAAAATATCCGATTTCGTCAAAAATCTCAGGAGAACGCAAGAAGAAGATGAAGAAAGTTGAGAATGACGCACCGCGGAAGCAAATTGAAAATTTTCCAGAGAAAAAAAAAGATTTTATGAGCTTGAAGAAATCCAAAACATATGTAGATTCTTTATTGATTGCTTTAAGAGTAAAACAAAGAGAGAAAATGAAGAATTCTTCTTCTTCTTCTGCAGGAATGAAAGGAGTCCACGAAGAGAGAGTTTCGACGGTGGAGAGAAAGAAAGAATGGAGACGAAGTTTGAAGAAGAGAAGAGAATATATTTTTTTACATTATATCTTATTTAAAACCAGTGGGCTCCACTTTCCTTGCTACCGTTCTACTTGCAAACTCGATTTATGTTTTTTTATATTTTTGTAATAAAAATAAAATTAAAACATTTTCTTTTTATGACATTTTCTCCTTTTTTTTTTGGTCTTGTTAAATCTGTTTACATATTAAAAAGACCAGGAAAAAATGACAATCAGATTTTAAAATTGAGAATATTACAATTGAAAAATTTAAGAGCTGTAAAATAATATATTATAATTATGGCTGGTTTAAAGAATAATAATAAAAATAAGGATATTAGTTGGATTTGAATTTTAGAGTTTTTTTTTTTTCCTTTTATGTGTATGAATAGTTTCTTTGTATGTCAATAGTCTATTTTATGATTTGACTAAATAAATCGTGATAAGTTTCCAAATTCAATGGATATATATGTATAATCATTGAAATAAATGATTGTATGTAAAAAAAAAATTATATATATTAGTATTAAATTAACATAAGCGGTTTTTAAAAGAAATTTTGGCGGCAACGTAAAACCCAAAGGTTGCAGTTAAGAGATTCCAAATACGATGTTAATATACATATAAAGACTAGTTTTACATTTTTTGCTCCGCGTTTTATTTATGTCTAGTTATTTTATTTCTAATTTATGCAAAGATATTAATATTTAAAGATTAAAATGAGCGGTTTTAAAAAGGAATTTTGGCCACAGCCCAAAAACCAAATGTTGCAGTCAAGAAATTCCGAATACGTTGTTGAATACCAATAAATAAATTTAGATGTTTATATGACTTCATGCGTTATTTTTATAAATAACAAATACGTTACAAATATATAAACATATAGATATATAATATTTTTTTTATTTTGTCGTCTGGATTTGCATTAATTTGTTCTGATGGCTCAAGTTTACCGTAGACCAATTACATGGTGAAAAAGTTTTGGCCTAAACAAATGGCTCATAGATAAAATAGACCAAGAACAAAATATTTGGATCTACTAATCCAACGCAGGTGAAGCCACGTGATGACCCTTGAAATATCCCTGCATGGAAAACCGCCAGTTATCATCGATGAATCACTGTCTAAGTGGTCATTAACGCTGACAAGATCGAACAAAGTGGTCACTTCCAATGACAAGATCGCTGTGGGAAGAGGTATGGAAAATCCAACACTCGCCATCTCATCCATCGGTTTCGTCCTGTAAGAGACTTCACGTCCCCGAGATCCAAAACGACTGATCTCAACCTTTTTATTAATAAAATCTTTACAAACGGAAAAAAACGCACAAGAAGAGGGTTAATCCAACAAAAATGAGGTCTGTATACAAAAATATCATTCAGCGTTTTTCAAAATTATTATTTAAAATTTGAATTAAAAGATTTTTAAAAAGATATGTAAATTTGTATTAATTATAATATAAACAAAAAGAAATTCTTGAATAAAAAAATGATTTTGTGGCTAAAGAATTTTTAATTTTGTGATTCTCCAAAACAGTATAAATACCATATGTGAAGTTTAACTCCACTACATTACTTGTGGTAGTTAATAGGAGATTATAATATATGATTTAAGTTAGATGTTTTCTATAGCTACAGTTAAAAAAAGTTTGTGAATCTCAAAATATAACCGTTGGTTTAAATAGTTTATCCTCTAAATTATATTCACAAGAAAAGCATGCATTTGTGCAAGGCACTCGAATATTTCTAAAACAACAGTCAACTAAATATAACCGTACTCGCGCAATACTACGACATAATATTTACAAATAAATTTATTAAGTATTAAATTCAAAAATAGTTGTGAAAACATTTATGACATTTAATTTAAAAAAGTAGTAGGACTTTAAAAGTTAAATGATTTCGAAAACAAATATTAATCCATATGAATATGTGTTAAATAAAAATCTAATTAAAAAAGTCTAATTGTGATTACAGTAGAGTAGTGGGTCGAAGATATTATATTAATGAAACTGGTCTGAATGTACAAATAAGGTGATGAATTTCGAGTATTCATGGCTAAACTCGGCCGAAAGTGTCAAGACACAAGTCATATATTGAGTGAAACAGTAGACGGTGCGACTACTCTAGCTTGTCATACTTGTGTTAGTTATCATTGTCTCTGGGATCAGCAGTTGATATAAGTTTTTTCATGGGTTAGGGCTGGGCTTTTGCGGCCAAGCTTCAAATCGATCCGAGGAAAAAGGCTAAGCCCATTAAGCATGAGTGTCTAATGGGCCTTGGGAGAGGCGAAACCAACCTCCAACAATGACCATCCCCCAACCCCATCCGAAGGTTTGTTTTGCCATGGACGATTTTGACATGCCTGGAGAAGAGTGGCGAGATGACGTTTTGGGATGTGACTCTGAACTATAGTGCCTCTAGCTCCCTAAAACGTATAATAGGCGCAATTATGGTGTTGATTGGCCCTTCTTTCCTCCGTCTATATATTCTTTCATCTTTCATCTCTCTCCCATTTACGTCCATCGCGATTTTTATAGGCATTCTTTGTTGATTTTTTGCGATTTCTCTTATTATTTTCTTTGGTTTGCTTTTTGTCTTTGAATGTTTGCTCGAACCCCGAGTCAGTTTTTGCTTTTTTGCTTTCTTCGTTCATTATGGCTGAGTCCAGTTTCGAGTTTGGTACGCCGCAGAAGCTGATACATCCTGACAATGCCAAGACTAGCCTAGTTGCGCTTTGTGGCGCTACACTTGCTGCCATCCTTGCATCTCCTTGTGAGGACTTCGAAATCGTCGACGCTAATGGCAAGGGAAATCAAGATGAAGGTTACGCCGAGCCTGGTGCTGCCGAGAATGACCGAGGCGAGGATCACTCTGAGCTTACCTACGGTGAGGGTAATTAGGAATGTCTCATGTACACTTTCAGGGATGACTCGTCGGTCATCGTCAAGCGATGCGCCCGCCATTAGGTTTCCCCTCTGGCTAGAATAACTCAATGTGCCATAGTCAATTGTCAACAAAGATTCCTTGAGAAAGGTATGTAACTTGGACAGAACGGTGTAGGTGCTTCAACTCCATGTTCCTTTTCGTCGCATGCGACCGTGGAGTCCGCCGAGGAAATATATATGCCTTTACGAGATATTTTTTTTACGAAATACGTTTTATTGTTTCTCCTACCTCAGATTTTGGTAGATTATTATGAGTTTAAGGGTATTGTGTTCACGCAGATTTATCTTGTTGGGATCCGTAACATAATCGACATTGTCGTCGTGGCCAAAGAGCTCGACATCGACCTAGACAATCAATCATTCAAGGAGATCTCGTATCCACCAAGAATAAGGGCACAAATGCCACCTACTACACCAGTTAAGTGAGAGGAAAATCTCCTTGATGACTATGATACAAAGATCCACCTATGGTGGGATCAATACTCATTCGTGAAGATTCACGAGGACTCAATCCTCGACCCCATCATTGGTTATAGGGAGGTTTGGAGCCCTACGCTTAGTAGTTATCTATTTCTTGTCGTTTTAACTAACGTTGGTCTGTTGATGTCCTTATTTTTTCTTCTTCGTTTTGTAGAAAAATATTGATGTGATCTCGTTTATCTCCCCGGTTTTTACAACAGTCTTCGCATGATTTTCGAGCAATCTGTCGAGGAGGGTTCAGACATTGTTTATCGAAGTGTCCAGATCGTTAGAGAATCAAAAACCAAAGGTGAGTGTTTTAATATTATTACAGGTTTTCTCGACTTTGAAGTCGTCAAACACGTCTCGTTGTTATTTCGTACTTCTCGAGCGATGGTGAAGGTCAACCCCACGATCCCAAAATTCTCAAAGGACATGAGGATTGGTACTCCGAGGACGCCAACCCCGGCTCTGCCAGGATGCTCGCAGACGTGGAAGGAGTTACGCCCGACGTTTGTGTTGTCAACGTGCCTCTAGTTGGAACATGTGTCGCGTTTTTTGTGGTTAGGAGGAGGTGCGACAAGGAGAAAACTCCTCAGAGGCTGTCCATGGCCACCATCCCGAAGACAAAAGCAGCGACCAGTCGTTGATGTTTGTTTCGATAGCAGCCAGCGATACCTAGAAGAGGTTCGGTCACCGCAACAACACTGCTGATGGTTCCAAGAGGCAGCGAATCAATCTCACGACGGATTATGGCTTCATGTTCACTTCTCCTGAAGAGGATGGGCCAACCATTAACAATGATGATGCTATGTGGAACTTGCCTCTCTCATCAAGGGGTCGGTTCAGCGTCGACGGCTCCTTGAGCGATTGATCAACAACGACTTGTACTGGAAGTTTGTGTGCCATTCCATAAGAGTAAGATCTTCTACTTCTTCCATGTTAATTAGGTTTTTTAACAAAAAAAAACTAAATTTTAAGATTAATCATAAATATTTATATATATATTAGATGATTATTTATGTTAAAGTACGGTTTAATATTTATAAAATTAAAAATTAATTTTATTAAAATAGTATATAATAATTATTTGGGTATTTAACATAAAATAAAAATTATGTATATATAAATTTTTTTTTTAAATGAACATGAAATAGTTTATATGATATGAATATTTATTGTATAAAAAAATTATATTTTTAAATATGATTTAGTATTTTGTGACGGAAACCTAGAAGATGCAACAACTCATGAGGATGAGACAAAAAGAGAGAAGAGAAACCCAAAGTTGATCGGATGAGAAGCCATCAAACTATATCCCACCTAACCCCATCCTCTGAAACTAGGAGAATGAAGGGTCGAGGGGAAAACCCTACTGCTGAAGCCGAGAAAACACAACTTAACTACCGTCAATACCTTGATTTTGCAAAATAAATTGTATTTTTCTATAAGATAATTATATAAAATTATCATTAATGTTAGGATAAATATAAAAATACATAGAGATTTTTTATAGTTAGATTTTACACGTGTCGAATATTATTAATTACTAACTTTTGGGATCCAACTTTATATAATAAGATCTCTTTAAAAAATTTGTTTTATATTTATATTTTTTGGCAACATAAATTGTATTTTTCTTTAAGATAATTATATACAATTATCATTAATTAGGATAAATATAAAAATACATATAGATTTCTGATCATTAGATTTTACATGTGTCAATATCTTATTAATTACTAACTTTTGGGATCCAACTTTATATAATAAGATATTTGGATAAATATAAAAATACATAGAGATTTCTAATAGTTAGATTTTATATGTGTCAACATTTTATTAATTACTAATTTTTGGGATCTAACTTTATATAATAAAATTTTTAAATTTTTTTTTTAAAATTTGTATTTTTTTTGGCAAGATAAATTGTATTTTTCTTTAAATAATTATATACAATTATCATTAATGTTGAGATAAATATAAAAATACATAGAGATTTCTGATCATTAGATTTTACATGTGTCAACATCTTATTAACTATTAACTTTTGGGATCCAAATTTATATAATAAGATGTTTGGATAAATATAAAAATACATAGAATTTTCTGATCGTTAGATTTTACACATGTCAACATCTTATTAATTACTAACTTTTAGGATCCAACTTTATATAATAAGATTTTTTTTTAATTATTTTAAATTTGTATATTTTTGGCAAGATAAATTGTATTTTTCTTTAAGATAATTATATACAATTATCATTAATATTAAGATAAATATAAAAATACATAGAGATTTCTGATCATTAGATTTTACATGTGTCAACATCTCATTAATTACTAACTTTTGAGATCCAACTTTATATAATAAGATTTGAAAAAATTAATTGCAATTACATAAGGAATGTAAACAAAAAAAGCGTATTATGTGAAAGAAAAAACGTATTGTGTATGGCTGTCAATAGATATTGTAAATATGAATACATCTTTTTGTCAATAATGAAATAGATAAAACTTAATTCATAATCCAAACCCTAAAACTCTAAATAATTTGGAGATTACACAACTTTCTGAAGTTAAAGTGTTAAACTATGGTATAAAATACTGTAGAATTGGATTTAATCACTTAGCCAATGCACTTATGAATACTATTTATTTTTACAAATCTTTATATATTAAATCAGAGGTCCTTTTACATTTTGGACTTCAGTTTACGTATTATAAAATATATGTTAAAATTAACCTATGATTTAGACCAGTCAAATTTTTTTACTAATCATATTGATTAGGTCTAGTTTAATTATTTGATTTTCCAAAAAATCTTACATTATCTTCTAAATTTAAATATGTGATTTTTCAGATCTAAAAAATCTATCATTATCTTCTAAATTTAAATTTAAATATTTAGATTCTCTAATCTTAGCCGTTTATTTAAATTCATCTTTTTAAATCATGATCGTTCATTAAAAATAATAATAAGTATTTGGGCATTTGGGTACATGTTCGGGTTCGGGTCGGGTCTACTCGGGTTTCGAATTTTCGGTTCAATTGATTTAGGACTCATTGGGGTATTTTAATTTTTCGAGTCGGGTTTGGTTCGGGTCTAGTTCGAATTTGGGTTCGGGTATATTCATCTAAACTTTTATTATAATTCAAAATTAGTAAGGATTTAACAGAAAAAAATCTAAAATAGCATAAATTCAATAAAAATATATCGAGTACCCATTTGAGTTCAGTTCAGTTGGGTTCGGGTTTAGTTTTTTGGGATCATAGATTTAGGATGCATTCGAGTATTTCGTCAAGTTCGGTTCTGTTTTGGTTTCGGTTCCTCTTATTTCGGGTCGGGTTTCCAGTATCAAGTTTTTTGCCCAGACCTAATAAGTAATATTTAGAAAATATTCGTTTAAGGAAAAATGAAAGGAATATTCGTTTAAGGAAAACTAAACATTAAGAATATTCGGGTACTCGGGTTCAAGTAAGATCTTTTTAGGTTACAGGTTTTTGGTTCTTTTTATTTATGATTCATTCGGTATTTTTGTTTTTTGGGTCAGGTTTGTTTTGGTATACATCAAATTCGAGTATTTTAATATAAAAAATCAAAATTAATAAAGATTTAATAGAAAAAACTCTAAAAAGCCAAAATTTAATAGATATATATCGAGTACAAATACAGTTCTTGATTTAGTTATGGTTCGATTTTTTGGGTACATAAATCTAGGATCCATTATGGTACTTTGTCGGGTTTAGTTCTTCTAATTCGGGTTTTTAGTTCTTTTGATTTAAAACTTATTTGAGTATTTTTTTTTTCTGATCGGTTTCATAATTCGTTATGCTACAAAAACTTAACCCCGCGCTATAGCACGGGATAAATCCTAGTTTTATTGTAAAGTAGTTGGGTTAAAAGTTTGAAATTGGATTTAATTATAAAGTAAATAAAGGAATTATGCGTTGTTTACGTGACAAGAAGAAAAACTGAAAACGAGAGTTGCAGATCTATATCTTTTTGGTATAATCGGGAAATGCTGCGAGTTCACTATACGTTTTCAACTTTAAAAATTGTAAGTATAGTACCCATCACACACACAGCTGTGACATATGTTTTTGGGTTGTGTGGCGGTTAAATCGAATTTAAATTATTGGAAGATAAATTGTGAAGTATGTTGTAGTCAATCCAGTTTTGATTTTGTGACAATTAACCATGGTGTGTTTAAATGTCCTCTAGCATTATAAACTTGAGTGGTATCCCGAATTCTACACCATCTGATATTTGAATTACCTTTGTTGACAGATTCCAATTTTTGTATTTCCCTTGGATAATTTAATACATCTAGAAGGCTAAAAATGATAAAGTATTATACAATATAGATAAAGGTTCTAGAGAGGTCTTACATCAAGTCGAATTGGAAGCGGAAGTTTGGTTCCACGTTCAATCTCCCAAGAGTTGAAGGGTTTAGTATCTTCAAGTTTTTTGGTGGATATTTGGGATAAAGTTTGTAGGCCGTTATCAGGTTCAACTACATTCACGAGATATAGATGTTTTATGGATGTGTCGAATAAGGATTTAAAACATTTCTCAAGACTTAGTTGGTTATGTTTCTCAAATAAAATAGAAGGTGCTTATAGGGTATCATGAGGAGTCTCTCATCACTTCATTTAAAATTTGAAATATTCATATGGGCATCAACGTATTTATTTTCACTACAAATTTTAGAGATGAATTTCACGAGTAAAACACTGAAATTTTAAAAAACCATTAGAAAAAAAATTAGAATCTAGATCTTGCCTTTTTTGACCATTTACCCGAGATAAACCTTCTTGTGATGACATACTCTCCGGCGCCGGTGGAGCCGATGCTCGCCGGCCTCGGAAGACCCAACCTACTTTCTTCTTTGTTGCTCACTTCTTCTCCTTCCATTGCTCATTCTTCTGCACACTTTTTTTCTCTTCCCTCTTTTTCTATTTTTTTCTTTTCTTTTTGTGGGTTGCTCCGTCAGAATTTTTTCAGCAAGATCCTTCTCTTCTCCTTTATGGAGTCGAACTTTTCCACCAACTCAGATATGGTGAGAACCTTCCGTCGCATTTAAGTCGACGAGAAATTTTATCGGCATCTTCACAGCAGCAAAAATCTATTATTTTCTTCTCCGGGGATGATTCCTTTCAGTGGTGTCGTTCCCGACCTCCAGTTGCACACTCCGGTTAGACCTTTAGTCATCATGTGGAGATTCCGGCGAGATGATAGTGGCGGTGGCGGCTACAGATTTTTAACAAAATTAGGGCAACATTTACCTCTTGTGTCTATATATAGGTCTAATCTTTTAGCCTATGAGCTTGGTCCAAAATGTATTCAAATTGACCTATTGTGAATCCTATCATATTTGAGTTATTTTTGGGCTTCATTTAATTCGAGAAGGCTTTGCATTAGATTTATGATTTAATCTCTTTATCTTTTAAAAAGTTTTATTTTCTATTTTCTTTCAATGTTAGATGAGTTATCTAGTTAGATGTGGGTGTAAGCTTTATGTTTTTCATGGATTTTTAGAATCTTTGACATTGATTTCTGATTTTGCAATACCTTAACTCCTAATATGTTAAATCTTCTACCAGAAAAAAAAACATTGAAGTTTTGAAGATAATATCCAACTTAGATGATTGACCAATTTTCTCGTCCCATCTGAATGATTTTGCAAGACTATATAGCTTATTCATATTTTTTTTTTAAGATGTATAAATTACAAAACTAATTTATTGGCTCATAATATTACAAGACTCATGATAGACTTCCTATTATAATATGAAAAATGGTAGTGCTGTCAAGGAAAAAAATACTACATATATACACTTATATTATGAGGAAGAGAACAAAAAATCTCTTAACAGATTTGATTGTTCGACACGACGACACAGGAGAATTAGTTGCGAGACCAAACACAATGTTAGGTTCGATTTTGTTGCTTACCATCCAATTTAGGCAAGTACATTATCTTACATTTTCATTTTTTTTTTATGTCAAATAAAAATCAAAATATATTTTTCAAATCATTATCAAAAAAAGAAAAAGTATAAATAGATATTTCAAAGTAATAACAAGTCTAACGTCTGTGTAGGATTATACTATTTCAACTCGGATTCTAAAAAGTGAAAATCAGAAATTCCAGATTAAGATGTTTCATGTTGACTTTATCCCTTATATCTTGAATTTTTCCATATTTATTTATGTAAAATAAAATCAAAGTTATTAATATGCGACATTTAATAAATTTAACAATTCCTGCAAGTTGCATCTCTTTTTCTACGATTGACCATGTCTTCTTAGGATCTTTTTTCGAGCTTTCTTTTTCAAAGTGTGAAGACAAAGTAAGATTTAGTAATGTTTTTAGTTCATCTTAGTTGAATATAAAAAATTCTGCCAAATATGACCTAGAATTAAATTTAAATAGC
>WJSH01005510.1:0-25810 GCA_009757365.2 Lepidium campestre
TTGCTTGTTTGTTGAGCCAGACTTGCACGAAGCTCTGGTAAGGACACTATAAAAACAATCTTCTTTTCTACTTAAGATACTTGTAGTTACCTTTTTCAATCTTATACTAATTTACTGATATATATTCTTGTGTTGCAGGCAGTTTATTACAATTACCATGGAGATTTCATAAAGGCTCTTGACCACTTTATTGAATGTGCAAACTGGCAAAGAAATTTGTTTTTTCTTTTTTTAAGAACCCCAAGTGAGGTTCTACCATTGGAACCCAAAAAAATTAAATCCAATATTAGAGTTCTTAACTTTCATAAAATCATTATTTATATTAAAAAAAATGTTAAGAACCCCTAATGGGGTTCTAATGGATGGAGATGTCTAAATTTCTTAATGTAGAAACTCATTTTCTTAATTTAAGAAACTGTCTCTACACTTGTCAACATGTGATTGAACAATATTTTTTAAAAAAAATTTAAATAAAAATAATAATATTTTATTCATTTAAGAACTTCAACTTAAATATCTTTTGCTGGAGATGCTCTAATACATAAATTTTCGACAAATATGTGTAAGACAATACAATAATGTTTTTTTTTTACCACACAACTCTATTTAAATTACTAGCCTATAATTACATAAAATCAACAATAAATATATGAAAAATCATATGTTTTATACCCAGAAAAAGTTTGCATTGCTTTACTAGATTTTTTTGTCAACTTAATCGACAAAATCTGATCGTCAAACTCCTAATACCAAAATTATTATTTAGGTCATTTAAACCATTAGACAAGACGTCAGCGCTTAGTATATATATTAAAATTTGTTTTGTTGGATGTTTATTTACACTTTTTGAAGGATTTCTGAAGTAAAAATGAAGCTAAGTCATTCCATATTCGCAAAACACACATTTCTAAGCAGAACATTTGTTCAAAACAAGAGTCTCAATAGGAATCTTATTAGTCGGAAAATCACAATCCATAGGACTTCCCTTATCCGGCAACAAACTACACGGCTCCGGCTTAACCCTGCTGGTAACTCCAGAGACATCAGTACAGTTCCACAACATCTTGTGAGGCTTCGGAGACAAAGTCATAGTGACATTCGACATACATATCTTAGTAAAAGGATCGTTCTTAATCCCTTCAAGCTTCGCAGGTACTGTAACATTCTCAGCATTCATGTCACGGTAATTGATATTAGTAACCTCAGGTAACGCCTTAGGATCAAATCCACCTCCTTTAGCATGTAATGTATACGAACCAATCATCCAAAACACGTATTTCATTGTCTTCATTGTAAACCTTCTAGCGAAAATGTCTTTGACGTAACTCCCACGTCCTACAGCGGTTTTGACTCTGATTGCTGATTGAGTATCGATAAGAGTCACATCTTCGATTCTCACATCTTTGATTCCTCCAGACATTTCACTCCCGATTGCAATGCCTGCACTGTCGGGAGAGTTGCAAGTAAGACGTCGGATTAAAAGCTGTTGTGTCGGGATTCCGGTTTTGATTCCGTATTGATCGAGTCCACTTTTGACTGCGATACAATCATCTCCAGAGACTACGGAACAGTCTTCTATTAATGTGTTGCTGCAAGAATCTACGAAAACAAAGTCACGGACATAAGTACTAAACCAAACATCGTGTAATAGATATATCACATTGCAACGTACCAGGATTAATTCCATCTGTATTAGGAGAATCAATAGGAGCAATGATTTTAATGTTTTTAATGAGGACATTGGTGCAATATACTGGATGAATATTCCACATTGGAGAGTCGATCAATTCGATATCTGAGATTTGAACGTTTTGGGAGAAGATGATTTCGATCAATAAAGGTCTCGATATTGTCGGGAAACCACCACTTCTATACTTCACCCACCATGGCTTCCCTTGTCCATTTAGCTTCCCTTTGTTACCTAATCAACCAAAATTTATCTTATTATATATACCAAATTAGCCCTGTGCGTAATAGCCGAACCTGAGGACCCGAACCGAAACCGATCTAAAAAAGCAGGTTCGGGTCCGGGTCTAACAATTTTATCCTATTGGGTATTCTATAGAAATATCTATGGATACCGATTCGGGTCCGGTTTCTACCCGGAACCGATTGATTCTAGTTATAATTAATTTATATATGTCTCTCTACCATCATTGATTGGTGTTAGTTGAACCAACCCGAAACCAAAATAGTAGTTGGTCTTATATAGTCCAAAATTTCCTTACCCGAAAAATCCAAAGACCTGAATGGCCATGTGAAAGCCTTGGCGACTAACGCGCATCGAACCTAGGTGGCCGAAGTCCACATAGACATTACTTTACCAACTACCAAACTACACGAACGCTTGTTGGTTCATATATTATTTGTTGTGCTTACCGGTGATAACAACATCAGTTAAGTTACTTCCGTAGATTAAACTAGCAAATCTTGCATCTCCATAAGAAGGCAAAGGCTCAATCACTGGATATTCAGATTCGTTCTGTTTGTTAACCAAAATAAAATCAAATATCATTATGTATATATCAAATCGAATTACTACAAGTTTAGGACATAGATATAAATTTACCTGAGAAGCGAGAATAGTTGCACCTTGTTGGATAAACAAAGTAAAATGACTTGTGAGGTTGAAGCTTCCGGTGAGCCAATTTCCCGGCGGGATAATGAGTTGGACTCCGCCGTCAGCCGCCTTAGGCGTAAGATTGGCTATGGCTTCTCTAAACGCTTTTGTGTTCAATGTTTTTCCATCTCCAATAGCTCCAAAATCTGTCAAAACTGCACTGTGTTTCCGGCAATTCATTGCCATATATTCAATACCCTTATTGTTTGTTGGTGCCGTAATGTTTTGAATGCGTGATTCTGTTATCGGAAAACATAATATTGCTAACGTCATTACAATCATAAAACTTGTCTGAATCATCATCTTCATCTGTAAGAAAATATTAATGAATTAGATGATTGTATCCCTTTATTTATGTTAAATTGAAACAGATAAAGGAAGTGAATAAAGAATTCATTACTTTGAAAAATCTGAAACTTGAAGGAAAAAAGAATCTACAAAGAAAGTAATTGTAGAAAATTAATAGTCAATATCATAAATGGAAAGAAATATAAATAGAAAAGAAAATGGTGAAATCTGATCTACATAAACGGTCAATCTCATGAACTTATAGATTGTGTATTGTGTATTGATTTACCAAAATAAGCAAAATAGATAGGAAAGAGTTTAATTAGAACAATAAAATTTTAGAAAATTGTACATCCTCTTCTTCGTCTTGTTTTGCAGTCGATTCAATTCATAGCTTCTTAGTTGTTATCAATCCAAAGAAATAAAGAATCGATCAGAAGTGAGCTAGACCAGATTAGTTAATTGGATCATCAATAATTTGGTTTAGTTACTTTCAAGATGAACAAAATGCTACATTTGTGTTTATAAATCACAAAGTTACCAATAATCATTACAAGAACATCTTCCATCTTTGAAATGATGAAAACGATTTAAATCTCTCAACACAATTTCTCTATGAGACGCCATTGATATATATTTCATTGCGTTATGGCAGTCTCCGCAGACCCGTAAGTTCTTAAACACTCTAACTGGTCTCGATTTCGTCGTGCTTATAAGCCCAAAAGCAACCGCGATTTTCTCGCTGTGCTGATACAATAACCTCTCTTTCTCCGCCTCATTGTCCTCTTCTTCTAGCTTGTGAAGAACAAGATCCGTATCAGGAACATATCCACAGCGTCTTATTTCTCTAATCAACCGGTCCAGTTCATCATATATTCTGTGAGCATTCGGGTGAGATGTATCGCCTACGTAGAACTTATGTATCTTATCTCCCACTTCTATCCAACTGCAACCTCCTTCTTTCACCAAGTTTCTCTCTTTCATCTTCTTCCTCATCTCTGCAGATTCTTCCCATTTCCCTACATCAAAACATTCAACTTTTATCGCCCGGAAGAAAGAGTTTTGTCAGTTTGTATTTGAACTATATAGATACCTAGATACCTGCACTAGCGTATATGTTTGAAAGCTGTATATAAGCTGCAGGCTCATTCGGGTCAAGTTCTAAGATCTTCCTCGCAGCCATCTTTCCAAGTTCTGTGTTACTGTGAACTCTGCAAGCTCCAAGAAAGGTACGCCATACTAGAACATCAGCTTGGAAGGGCATAGAGTTGATGAACTCAAATGCATCTGTGAGAAGCCCCGACCGACCTAAAAGATCAACCATACAGGCATAATGCTCCATTCTTGGTTTGATATGGTGGTCTTCATACATTGATTTGAAATGCCTCCATCCTTCGGAGACCAAGCCTACGTGGCTGCATGCCGATAAGATTGCAACGTATGTGACCTCATTTGGTTTCACCCCTTCTTCCGTCATTTGGTTGAATGTTTCGAGTACCCTTCTAGCAAATCCATGTTTTGCGAAACCTGTGATCATTGAAGTCCAAGAGATGACATTACGATCTTCCATTAGATTGAAGACTCGTGAAGCTGTATCAATGCTTCCGCATTTGGAATACATAGAGATCAGAGCGTTGCAGACAGGTTGATTGCAAGAGAGCCCGAGTTTAAGCACCTGGGAATGCAGTTGCTCGCCTTTTCTTATTGAACCGATACTTGCAACTCCACTCAACAAGCTAGCAAATGTGAAAGCGCTAACACCTAACTCTTTCTCAGTGATCTCATAAAATAGCTCAAAAGCTTCCTCAAAATCCAAGTTCCTGCAGGTTCCGTCAAGAAAGGTGTTATATGAGACCAAATTCTTCTCAGAAAGTGATTCAAAAGTTCTGCGAGCGTCTTCCATCCTGTCAGATTTAACAAACATGCTGATAACTGAGTTTGCAACACAGTTATTCGAAGCAAGGCCTCTTTTGATGGCTTGGCCAAGAACCTGTTTACCTACCTGTGGATCAGAAAGATTTCCGCACGCCTTGAATGCGCTTGAGAAAGTAAAATGATTTGGCTGGACGCGACCTTGGGATATCATTTCACAGAAGAGATGAATGGCCTCTGTATCGAAAGTACAGTTTTGCATATAACCTGTGATCAATGCCGTCCACGACATAACACTGTGATCCTGCATTCTATCAAATACCTTCCTGCAATCATCGACAGAACCATCTATAGAGCATTTAGCATACATGTCAACTAAACTACACGCAACATCATCCGTGAGTCCTGATCTAATGGCCCAAGAATGCAGTTGCTTTCCCAAAGAAAGGTTCTCCAACTCAGCACACGCCGATAACACAGAGCTTAGTGTGAACTTATCTGATACAAAATCGCTTAAAACCATGTCCAAGAAAAATCTGATCGCTTCCCTAGGGAACCCCATCTGCATACACCGAGTAATCATCAATGTCCAAGTAACAACGTTTAGTTCTGACATTTTATCAAACACTTTATATGCATTCTCAATATCATTCTCCCCTTTCACAAACATGTCGATCAAAGAACAACCCACACATACATCGGATTCGAAGTGCCCAGTCTTCATCAAAAACCCTAAAATTACTCGTCCAATTCCAACATATTCCGAATTCGAACAAGCTCTAATCACCGCCGTGTAACAATAATCATTTGGCACCAAACCCAACTCCAGAAACCGAACAAAAAGCTTAATCGCATCAAATTCCCTTCCATTATTACTGAAACAAGCCATCATTGCACTCCACGAAACGACATCTCGCTTACCAAATCTTCCCATATTCTCAAAAACATCCTCAGCGCGCGCCAAATCACCGGATTTTGAATACAAGCTGATTAGTGAATTGTATAGAACAGAATCAGGCTCGATCTCAAACTCAACTAGTCGGGCGTGAACGAGTTTTCCGAGTCGAAAGTCGCGTGCTCGGATACAAGATTTGAGGAGTGAGGAGAAAGTGAAAGAATCAGTGGGACGAATCCCATCACGAGCCATGAGGTCAAGAGCTGAAACCGCTCCACGATGATCGCCTGCATTGAGATGACGGAGGATCAAACGGTCGGCGACGTTGATCCGATTCGGAAGGGACAGTCGAGATGTAACCGGGAGTTTGGCGGGAGATGGTAGCGAAAAGCTTATCATCGCCATCGTTCTCAACCTAAACGAGCCGTTACCAAATATTCAATAAAACATAAATATCTAAAATTTACATTATAACTCCTTACTTTTAATCGAAATTACCAATCTTACGCAAAACTATTAATGTATTCAATCAATTCCAATTTTTCATAAACCCTAATTCCCTTTATATTAAACCCAAAACCTCCAATCAGATTCTTCTTTTCCCTCTTTCTCTGAGCTATGGAGATTTCTGTTATCGCTTCATCGTCGATCGACGGCGGAATTGGATGTTGGGATCTCGAAACCGGGAAAGAGAAGCTTCGATTCAAGCCGTGTGCCTCTCCGGCGCACGGTCTTACCGCCGTCGGTCAAAAATTCCTTGCAGCCTCTCAGCTTCGCAAAGAGTCCGCTTCGTCTGGCTCGGTTTTCTACTGGTCTTGGACTAAGGTTCTTCCTTCTCATTCTCTGACTTAATACCACTTCTCTAAATACTTATTTGTTTGAACCAAAATGCTGGATTGTAGCCTCAAGTGGAAGTTAAGAGCTTCCCAGTGGAGTCGATTAAGGCTCTTGCAGCCAATAGTGAAGGAACTTACCTAGTTGGTGGTGGAACTTCTGGAGATATCTATCTTTGGGAGGTAAAAATTTTATATTTTTAATTTCAGTTCTCATGATTCAGCATTTTGTCAAAATTTGTTCAATTTGTGAAATTAGGTTCCTACTGGGATGTTGCTTAAAAAGTGGCATGGTCATTACCGTTCAGTAACATGCTTGGTGTTCTCTGGAGATGATTCTTTGTTGATTTCAGGATCTCAAGATGGATCTGTAAGAGTTTGGTCTCTTATAAGGTTAAACCTTTGACTTTATTACCATGCACCGTTTCAGTTTATTTTCCAAGACAGTGCCTTTTATTCTTATTCCTTGCTCTTTGTGGTTGGTTAGGCTATTTGATGATTTCCAGAGGCAGGAAGGGAACAATCTCTATATACACAATTTTAATGAGCATACAATGGCTGTAACCGACATTGTCATGGACTATGGAGGCTGCAATGCTATAATAGTTACTGCTTCAGAAGATCGGACATGCAAGGTACTCATATGGATCACTAATCTTACGCATTTGTCAATTGCAATGAAGTTAAATGCTTAACATAAGAAGGTAGACAGACCTATATTGCTGATCATAATCAATTTTATCTATAGCTTCTATATTCACTGCTCGATTCTGAAAATCTCAAACTTTGGCAATTATAAAAAGTCATAACATTTTATGTTTTGACCTTGCTTGGAATCCTAAATCCATAGGTTTGGAGCTTTTCACAAGGGAAATTGTTGAAAAGTATCATCTTTCCTTCAGCCATCAATGCACTCGCATTGGACCCTGGCGGGTCTGTGTTTTATGTTGGTGGCAGAGATAGTAAGATTTATATCGGTGCCATTAATGCCACAAGTGACTATGGGACACAAGTTCTTGGTTCAGTATCCGAACAAAGGTACATCTCGTTCTTTAATTTACAACCACAGCAAGCAATAGCTTATACATGGTCAAAGAAAAAGACATTTATTGAATGCGGTAATGGAGAGGGAAGCTGAAAACTTATTATCGCCACCACTTCCATCTAAATGTTCCATTACCGTATTCAATAAAATGTCATTCTTCCTTTTCTAAAATTTCCTAAATCCTAATGTCTATGTTTGAACAGTAGCTTGTACTCATTTTTGACTCTTAAGACTGTTATAGGAGATCTCTTATATATTTGAACATAACGATGTAGCTTGTACTCATTTAATCAGATCTCTGAACTTTTTTAGTTTGATGAATTCGCATAATGGCCGTGAAATAATAAACTAACAACCCATAGCTTATTTAACTATCTAACATGTCTGTTTAGTGGTCTAATTTATCTCTAATGGCTCATATCATTTTTGTCTTGAACAGCAAAGCTGTTACTTCCTTAGCATATTGCGCACATGGAAACCTTTTAATTTCTGGATCAGAAGATGGTGTGGTTTGTGTTTGGGATCCCAAATCACGTCGCCCTGTTCGTACTTTTGGCCATGGAAAAGGTATTTTGGTTAGCATTTTCTTGTCTTTGAGTTTTACTTGTGCAAAATGATTTCTCAAATTACCCTATTTTTTCTTACAAAACTTTTTCTTACAGGTCCTGTGAACAATATTCAGATTGTTAGAAAAGCCATTGTTAATTCCAACAAAACACAATCTTCCTGGAAAAGACATGGGTCTTTGATGCCACCACCTCTGGAGAAATATGAAAGATCAGGAGAAGATATTATGGACGGTATCGTTACCATTGATCCGCCACCATGTTCTGATGTTCCTGTTTACTCTTCTTACCTCACTGCTGACCTTATTGACGAGCAAGTTAAAGAACTGGTTCGTGTTTTCTCGGTTTCTAGAAAAACAAGTCTTTTTGTTTTTGGGGAATCAATCGCAATCCTGAATTTTCTTTCGAAATTTACATAACTGTTCATATTTTTCGTGTTGTTTCAGCAACAAGGCTCTGCAGCAACGGATATGGAAACGGGAAGACTAAAAGTTGAATACAAAAGATCTTTAGATATGAATGATCAATGGCAGAGGAATTATGAGATTTTGCTAAAGGCGGTCATGGAAGAAGAAGAACAAAAACAAAACGGTAGTTCCAAATGAAACCTTCCAACAACTATAATTGTTTCTGTAACATTTTTGAAGTTGTAGTGAAAGAAAGATTCTGTCAAATGACATGAATTGTCGCCATTAAAGATTTTATTAATCCCAACTTTAGCATCACCGCATTTTGTAAAGAAGCCAAGCCACTCTGTTGCTGAGGTGATCCCACACGCGAAGAGACGCTCTTCTTTGAACAGCAGCTTTAATGCTTTGGAGAGATTCTTCCAAATCGTCGCAGAGCCGATGAGGATCACTTATAAACGTTGGATCAACGTTGAGTGTAATAATCATCTTATTCATATAACTTTGACAATGTATCGTCAACGCCTAATCAAATTCAACAAAAAGAAAACATTTAAACTAGCTTAGATTCAATGATTTCGTCAGGGTTAAGAAGATGCAATCTCATCATTATAATCCATAACTGGATTGGACAATGATGAATACGTACATGGGGATGACCATAAGCACTTGAGGCAATGTAAGTAATGGGATGTCCATAGAAGCTAACTTCTTCAGACGGACCAATTATGTTCGAAAACGTCATTGTTGTATTTGACAGTAGTCTTTTAACTATTGTAGCTGCCACCTGTAATTAAATCACAAATTGATCTATTATCTTCAGTTCTCTATAAATAAATTGGCAATTTGTTATTTACTTCTTTAACTTTTTGTTTAAACTAACCTTAATTCCAAGAGATTTGACAATGATTCTACAGAAAAAGTATGTTAGTAATGCCCCGAAAGAGTTCTTTTTACGGTTGATGGTGTTATGGGCTCTTTCAAGATGTTCCAATGGGTCATTGCGTGATGCAATAGAAAACGGAAAGACTATATAGCCGAACCAATTTCCCCACCTACACTTGGTCCCTTTAGCCATCATATCAGCTAGATCCTGGTTTTAAAACAAATATTCACTCATGATTATTATGTATAACTTCGTAATGATCACATAAGTAAGTGAAGTTATGTAGATTTGCCTGGATTCCAGTGGTGGGTCTTAAGTTTACTAACACAGCTGATCTCAGCCTTATTCTTTCAGACCACCATTTTTTCTTACTTGTTGTTTCTTCTTCTCCTATATCAGTTTTATCATCATCATCATCATCGGATTATTGAACTGTACATGTTAATATATGATATGCAATACTCAATAACAAGTATACAATTCCTTAAATAGACGAGTATGTAGACAGTTTGATTACCGTGTCTTCTCTGCAGGTATTGCGAGAGAGCACTTTGTGTTATTCCAAGAACCACATCGTTGACTGTCTATCAAACCAAAAATATACAAATGAGAAAATATAAAGAATACAAATTTTAATATAAACTAAAGAGAAACCTTACCATCTTCATGGAGTTCTTGATTAGCTTAATATCGTCAAAGCTTAAAGTACGATGAACCAAACGCAACTGTTGACTTTTCGTTGACCCGTAATCACCTTTAATAGGCGTCTCAGTGTCCTTAACAAACAGTATCGTTGCAATAAACTCTAGGGCATCACAAACTGTGTTTAAACCCAAGATCAGCGACGTCCACAAAAGCTTAACCAGCCATAATAACCGAGAATCATTTCTTGAACCGGTTGTTAACAAGGACGAACCAGAAGAAGACCGGTTTTGGTATGGTAGACTCGGAAGCTCATTGGGATTAGAAGTTTTACGCAAACAAGCGAGGACGAGAGACATGATTGATGCACCATCGCCAATTGAGTGATGCATCTTTAAAACGGCGACGTTTTCAGCGTCTGAGGTTTTTAAGTCTAGTAGGTGAAGTTCCCATAACGGTCTTGAGGTGTTCAAAGGGATCTTCATGAGGTCAGAAACATAATCTTCAAGAAATGCGTCTGCGTTCTCTAGATTCTGCGGTTTGATTTCGGGTATTATGACATGATCCTCGACGACCACGTTTGTCTGAACCCATCTTTGGGTTTTTCCATTGTTGTGATCACTCTCCAATTTACTGGAGAAACGAGGATGTTTGATAAAAGTTTGCTTGAACCCTCTAATAATCACATATGGATCCATCTTACACTTTAAACCAATCACCGCTATAATGTTGCAGTTTAACTCCGGCGCGTGAAACAGACGCGCCGCCGGGCTAAGTGGTTGGTCCTCTACCTTCTCGTCCTCGGATTCGCGTCGTGGAATCTTAATCTCCATTTTTATTCTGTTTAGTGTTTCTTTGTCTCCCTACAGACTGGTTTCCATCTCTCAAACTTTCAAGCCTCACTCTTTATAGCTTCCATGTTTGTTGGGTGTCAATTCTTGATTGTTTAACATAAAATGTAATGTACACTATTGTTTACCTCTTAGTTACGTTAAAAATAAATTTAACAAATGGATTTATATATCATACCAAAAAAATTGCATATCTTCAATGACTTGTTTTTCAAATTAACCTTATTAATAATAGACAATAATTAAAAGTTGATAATTAGCATATAATTCGCGAACACCTTAATTGCCCTAATTATAATATGTACAGATAATCTGCAAGTAAATGCATACGTAAATTTGCGTTCAACAATTAGTAAAAAAAAATTATTATTTTTAACCATCCAGTGAACCGTAAAAGTAAAAACGTGCCCACAATTTAGTAATTTAAGGTAAGAAGATGGATTTAATGCATCTAGCTTTTAGATCACGACATGTACAGAAATTTGCGTAAGTATTTGTACTTTGGTCGAAGAGTCAAATATGAAAACATGTGACATTTGTATTTGATCGAAAACAAGCATGTGATAAATTGTTTACACAAGAAACAACAGCTAATTTGTGATTGTGCTCATCAGTTCTTTATGTTTTTCTGTAGTTTTGTTCTTATCAAATCTTCAAATTCAAGCATTTCAACGCTACACTTTGTAGGCTATATCATACATACCCGTCTTTGGTACAAATTGTTACAATAACTACATACGCTACTATCTAGATTCGAACATCTTTCGATTCTGAATCACAGTCTTGCGTGGTATTTCAAGGCTTTTCACTTGACTCTCTCTGGCTATCCGAGTTTGAACCAATACATATACGCCTATTTTCATGGAAGTTTTAGTCATATCGAATTCTTTAACCAAAGACCAATAAGAACATCAGCTTTTAGTTAATAAAGAAATACTATAAAATAGAATGGTCTCAAATCTTACATGGAGATGACCATAAACACATAGAGCCATGTAAGTGATGTGATGACCATAGAAGCTAATTTCTATAAAAGGACCAACCGAATTTAAAGACGACATCGTTGTGTTTAATAGTATTCTGTTTGTAACCTGAGCTGCCCTCTGCATTCATTTACATTAACAAGATTGGATTATAATAATTTCTGATTAATGAAGATTTGTTAAATGAACATTTTCACATTCCCTAACTTTGTTTTGTTCAATACAAAAACAGTTGTACATATTTGGGGTAATGCCATTTGATCTAATCTTTTTCTTTGAACAAGACATTAAAAAATAGTTCAATTAATGTTTTTCTTGAACTGCAGCTTTGATGATTTTTAGGGATTCCTCCCAGTCGTCAAGTAGCCGATGAGGATCACTTATAACCGTTGGATCTACAGTCAAAGAGATCGTCATCTCGTTCATGTAACTCTGGAAATGCATCGTCAAAGCCTAATCAAAACACCATTAAGATCATCAAATCTTATTCATTAGTTTTACAAACAAACAAAAAAACAAATGTTAGTTAAAAACACTTACATGAGGATGGCCATAAACACTTGGGGCCATGTAAGTAATTGGATGTCCATAGAAGCTAATTTCTTCAATAGGACCAATCAAGTTCGAAAACGACATCGTTGTGTTTGACAATGCTTTGTGTATTATCTTAGCTGCTAACTACATTCATAAGATTTTAAATTAATGACAAAGATAAAATTAATGGTGTTAGGTTTAAATTATTATTCAAACTAACCTCAACTCCAAAAGACTTGAGAATGAATTTACCAACGACGAACGTTAACGCAGCTTCTAATGAATTCTTCTTACGATCGATTGTTCTTTTGGCTCTTCGAAGATGTTCCAATGGATCATTACGTAATCCAATTGAAAATGGAAAGACTATGTAGCCAATCCAATTTCCCCATCTACACTTAGACTTATTCTCCATCATATCAGCTAGATCCTGTTTCAAACACAAGAAAAACATAATCTTAAATGAAATTTAGACAAATATATTATATGGTTGTCGAAACAAAAACATAAGGTAAATGAATTTGCCTGAATTCCAGTTGTTGGTCTTAAGTTTACAAGTAGAGCTGATCTTAGCCTTATTCTTTTAGGCATATCATCTGATTTACTTTTAGATTCTTTCTTCTTCATTCCTATAAATTTATCATAAAAATATATTATATTTCAGAACATAACATGTATATATGTCAGAAAATAATTACACTTACTATATCTTCTCTCCAAGTACTGTGAGAGACCAGCTTGACTTACTCCAAGTACTACATCGTTGACAGTCTACTAAACCGGGACAAAAACAAAATTAGATGTCTTGAATTTTGAATTAAGTAATTTTTTTTGGTTAACCAAGAGGTTTCGGTTTCTAGGGACTGCCGACTCCGACCAGTGAGGATCTCGCACCATCCTCTACAGAACTGGGATCTCCGACACTAAGGATCGACGCATCATCCCCTTTCACCATAATCCACTTGGGAGCCGAGAAACCCATGTAAATGTCCTAACAAAGTGAAAATGGCTAGTATTTCGCACTTGAGGGGAATCGATCTCTGACATGGACAAACATCGTAACTTCCTCCTCAATTGGAAACAATAAAATTTGAACTGAATTTTGATATAATAAAACACAAAAGCATCCAAAAATCTTACCATCTTCATGGTACTCTTGATTAGCTTTATGTCGTCTAAGCTTACGATACGATGAACCAAACACATCCGTTTACTTTTATTCAGTCTGAAATCGCCTTTGATCGGTGTTTCAGTGTCCTTAAGGAACATTGTCGTAGCAATAAACTCAATAGCATCACAAGCTGTATTCAAAACTATCATAATTGCTGCCCATAAAACCATAATCAACCACAAGAACCGGGAATCACGCCTTGAACCGGTCGTGAACCGGGATGATTTAGAAGACGTCCGATTCTGGTTCGGTAAACTCGGTAACTCATCAGGGTTTGATGTTTTACGCGTACAAGCAAGGATAAGAGCCATGAGAGACATACCATCTCCTAAAGAATGATGAAACTTTAAAACGGCGACGTTTTCAGCATCTTTGGTTTTTAAATCGAGAAGATGAAGCTCCCATAATGGCTTTGAGATGTCTAAAGGAACTGTTGTGAGGTTGGAGACGTAGCTCTCAAGAAACGCGTCTGCGTTTGCGTTTTCTATGTTTTGCGTTTGGATGTTGGGTATAATGACGTGATCGTTGACAACAACGTTTGTCCGAACCCACGTTTGCGTTTGTCTTTCCTTCTTCCCATTGTTCACCTTCAAATTTAATTATTTAATAAATTGTTAGAATTAACAGTAATTAATATAATTAACAAAAAAAAAAAATTAGTAATTAAAATATATTCTCAAAAGTCATAAATACAGATAAGGAGGGAAACGAGTGGTCGGTTTACAAATTTGTGTAAGAGTTCAAAGAGGAAATAATAAATGTACATATATGAAAAATAATATTTATAAGTAGAAAAAATAAAAAGAAATGATTAGTTATTAACCCAAAAAAGAGAGAAACTTTTCAACCTAACATGAGGAAAACTAAACTTATTATGAAAGCTATAATTGAAATATACTTGTAAATAATTTAAAAAAATTTATAAAAAAAAATAATCATTTTAGGAAATTTACATAAAATTTCTTGGTTTGCTTGATTAAATGCATTTTCTGCTAGATTTTTTACGACAAAAAGGGAACAATATACTCCCATTTCGGAATGAAATCTAAAATTATATATTCCCTCCACCAAAAATATTTCACTTATCATCAGATTTCTTTCTTCTTACCATTTCCAATTCTGAATAATTCCTTCTTTTTAACTGTATTTCTAACGGCTCTAATAGAAAAGAATCATATGTAATATGTCTGGCTTTAATATTTATGTTTCAGAACATGACAATTGTAATTGTAAGCTTCATTTTTAATAATTATTAGATTAAATTTTATAAAAGATAGTAAGGTATATGTATCATTTAAATGTTAGGAAAAAAACAATACTAGCATTCAGAATGTTTTTAGTAGAGACAAATCTGCAATCACTAGACACCAATACTACGTAGAAAACTGTATAGAAAATTCTAATAAAAGGAACAAATGTTAGTTTTCTAGAGAACAAACAATTTCACTAAAATTCTTCATCGACAAACAAATTTCAACAATCTAAAACTCTGAATTTTCTCACATAAAAAAATTATTTAATTGAAAAGTTTTACTCTCTTTGTAGATTTTTTTTCTAAAAAAATATGTAGATGAGAAAAGCAACCGCCCTAAAGAAATATTGGTCAAAGAAACACTAAAATTGTAACTCGACGATCACGCAATACCGAGAAAAGTCAATGGAAACTAAAAATCAATCAAAAAGAGTTTGAAAAAAATTTAGAAAATTCATCAAAAAAAGTTGAAAAACTACATTAAAAGTGAGTTCAATTTTGTTTTATGTGAGTCAAAAATATACACGTATACAATAAATGTTTTTATCATTACCATTAAAATTATCTGATTATATTAATGATGATTATAGGTAAGTGTAAGACTTTACCAATTTGCTGGAGAAACGAGGATGTCTTATTAAACTTTGCTTCAATCCTTCAATAATCGCATCTGCCTCGATCTTCTTCTTGACTCCAATCACAGCAACAACGTAGCAATTAAACTCTGGTGCGTGAAACACACGCGCCGCCGGACTAAGCGGTTGCTCATCTTCTTCTTCGTATTTCCTCACTGTTGTTTCTGGTGAATCTTGTCGTGTCTTAATCTTCATGTTTTGTTGATGTTAAATTTGTCTCCTGCTCTCTCGTTCTATCGATCTCTCTCCTTTTTTTTGTTTTTGTTTTTAGGTTTTTGCTATATCTCTCTCTTCATCTTTATATATTTATTTCTCCTTAATATAGGCCTCCAATGGTACTAAATCACTTTTTTTCTTTATATAATAAATTTGATTATTTCCTAAGCGAAAGAATTATTAAATCGGACCCAACTTTTAATAATATTCGTTGGTTTTAGGACTTTTTTGTTTGTTTATAAATTATTATAAACTTATTATGGGAAAAAGAGAATGAAAGGGAAAAAGAAGTTGTAAAATAAAAATGGAAAAAAATATATGAAAAGGGGAAAAAACGAAAAAAGAAATTTATAATAAAAAAGAAGGATGTGATTCGGTTGGATTGCCTCTGATTTAGCTTGGTACTAGGTGGTGAATTTGAATTCTACCCTGCTCTAGTTAAAGTATTTAGGCTATGAATCGACAAGGTTTGAACTATAACATATAGTTCATTGGTTAAAATTCCTTTTAAAAAAAATTTATTTTGTTGAAAAAAAGAAAAGAAAAAAGAACTTTTTTTTTTTGTAGGACAAATTAAGTTTATTTTCTAGACTAGAAACTATGTAGGTTTAAATTTTTGATTTTGACATATGGATGATGCTATTACAAACAAATAAGTCACAAATCTTCGTTGTATGAATGAAAATTAAGATATTGTTTTTAAATTATCTCCGTAGAAAATTAGTTTTATTGATAACAAAACTTGATATTGCGTATTAATGATCAGTGTTAGAGATAAATTTGAAAATATATTGGACGTTTGAATTTATTTATGGTTGGAAAAATGTGAGTGGGAAAAGAAGAGAATGTCCTAATTGTTGGGTGCGGGTATGAACTTAACCTGATCGCTTCATGTTCGAGCACGTTCTCATTTGATCTCCTAACATTGTTTTTTTAACTATAATAAAATGGTTTTCAAATAAAAAAAATCAAATATTCAAAATATTCAAAATAGTAATGCGATTTGATAGACTGGAAAGTTGAATATTAAATAATGGTTTACTTATGGTTCTGGATGGGTTGACACTCCTATCAAACTACTAAATTAAAGACTACTTATTTTTAAATTATAAAAATCATTCCAACTTGTTCTCGAACTCCCCATATTTGAATTATATATTTTTCAACAATTGGATTGACAAATCTCGATCCATAGTTCAAAACTAACTCTCTAAAATCATTCTTCTACTTTTAATAGAAAAGAATTGAGCCCCGGTGATGGAAGATTTGTAAAGAAAGCACTAGCACTAGCCCACTTTTCCTCGACGAATTATACTATTTTCTATTAACAAAACATTATTTCTTTTTAAAACAACTCTTATAAACAGAATTTTTTTGTTAAATGATTCGGCTAATAACTCTGAAGTTTGATTCTTTATTTTTTTCCCATCTCAAATGAAGGATAAAATTTTTAGTACGACATATGACAACAAAAAAAACTCTTATACGATATTAATTTGACCGTTACACAGAAAAAAAAAAATTGAAAATGTCAATAATATCTTGTTTTATGGTTTTGATAGATAATAGAAAGATAGTATGAATTTAATATAGTGATCAAAATATAAACACGTATAAAATATATATATAAGGACAAGTGCTTGAATCTAATAATAATATAAAGTCATGTTTTATCACGGCACGATGCTTAGTGACGACGACCCAACACAATTGTTACATTACATCCCTCATATAAATGCGACCATATCCTTATTTACATTTATCGACACTTGCCAGTTTGGTCTAAATTCTTTTTTTTTTTAATTTATTTATCAACAAAAGTGGTGTTATAAAACTTTAGGAGTTCATGTTCTAAAAATCGTTCTTAGCTCTTCTCCCAAAAAAAAGAAAAGAAAATGCATTGTCATGCATAACTTAAACATGCTGCAAAATAAATTGCAAACTGACCCATGTATTTAGGCAAGACTTGAAATTGTCAATTAGTGCCTTAAAGTCTCGAACCCCTTAGCTTTGGCCTTTGTGAGAAGTCAAAAGCACTCTTGAAGATATTTAACTTGGCAACGAGCTTTGATTAAGACTTGAGATGTACCACGAAGAATCGTGGACGTAGTTTACGACTAATATATATCTATCATGTGTCCCTTAAAATTAGGAATCAGTCTCTCTTTTTCTTCGTTTTTAGTTTTCTGGAATCTGTCTCTCTCAAGTCTCCGACTCTTGAAAAATCTACTCATATCACATGACTCTTGAAAACAGTACTATTTCTTAATGTGAAAATCTAATTTGTTAAACAAAGTTCTTAATACATGACTACTCATATAACCCAAGCGTTCTAAAACTTGTGGGAACCATAACCCAAACACATTCTTAAAATTTTCTATTAATTACACATGCAATAAGGTGGAGTCGAATTCCAGATGTCTAAACCATGAGGTGAGACATTTAACCACGGTATTTCAAATAGATTTAGATTGTTGTTAAGATGTGTTACGATTATTTAACACTCTAATTTATTAAAATATTGCACGCGAATACCAAATGAATAGATTGGAGGTACCCTCTTTTTTTCTTGTACCTAATTTTCATTTTGCTGAATTCTTAAATTGCTCATCCGTCATTGCTTGTTACTTAAATAGCCATTTTCATTTGTAAAACACTATATAGGCCCATCAATGTTATATATTATTAGAGAATTAATTTTTAAAAATATCTTATGTATCAATATCACATTCAATTTTAGCATGGTTGATTACAAAGTTACCTTTAATCTTATATATTATTAGAGAAATAATTTTTTTAAACAATCTTATCTGTTAACACCACATTCAATTTTAGCATGATTGATTACAAATTTACCCTTAATCTTATATATTATTAGAGAAGTGATTTTTTAAAAAATCTTATGTGTCAACCCCATATTCAATTTTAACATGGTTATTACAAAATTACCCTTAATATTAAAATTACAAAGTTACCCCTGATATTAGATTTAATCTTTTTTTTATAATATATATAATTACAAAAATTAGATATAAAATTATAGTTTTATGTTTAATTAAAAATAATTCATTTTTAAAAAATTTATTTTTTTTAATTTTAATTTCATATGTTTATTTTAAAGAAAGTATTCATATTTCTTAAGTTTAAAATTACATAAATTTTATAAAAAATTATAAAACGTTTTTTGTTTGTCTAAATTTAATTTTATGTTTATTTTATTTTAAATTTTATATAGATAACTATATAAATTATCAAAATAAATTGTTTGTTTTAATTTCAGTTATTTTCCCGTTTTGTATTGAAGATAATTAATATTTTTTAATATAATCAAAATTAAAATTATTCTTATTTAAATGCTTTTTATTTTTTGTTTTGTTTAGATGAGATCATTATATTTTTGAAAATAATTAAAAATTAAAACCAGAATTTTGTATTTATTTTGACTTATTATTTACTGAAATTTGATATGTTTATTTTAAAAAAAATATAATTATATTTACAGTTTTTACATTATTCGATTATAAGATTACAAATATTTACAGTTTTTTGTTTGTCTAGATTTAACTTTATATTTCTAATATTTTTTAAAATCTTTTATGAGATAATGATAATTATCCGTAGTTCTCATAATCTTTAATAATTCTTCATTGAATATTAAATTATATTTAGTATAAACATAGTGTCGTTAATTTTCAACCCATCACAAAATATACAATTCACTACACACGGTTTTTTAGTTTACGATTTTTTTTCCCGGAAAGCTATTCTTAGTTTTTTTTTTATCATGCCATATGTTTAAAATTTACTTATTCTATCAGATAAATCAATCAACTTTTAGACTAATACAAAATAAATGTGCAAATTGTGACACTATAGAAATATTTTAAATCAATCAAAATGGTTTTGCTCGATGAAGAGACTAATATATATATATCATTCAAATAATTTACATATATCATTCAAATAATTTTAAATTTTAAATTTTTATTCATATTATAGTTCTAATTGTAAGATTTTTCATATTTTACAAAACTCTTAAAGAAGGTTGAATTTTTTATATTGAGTTTGGATCAAATTAAATATTAAAAGCTCTTATACAATTAAATTGAAATATAGTGTTTGTAACTACTTAAATGTTTTTAAAAAATTTATTCACTATGGAAATCATTTAAATCAATTGAAATATTTTTGATAAACAAAAAAAGTTAGTATATACTTGTGTGTAGAACATTAAAATAATTTATAGTTAAACTTTTTTTTAAAACTTAATTTATACTTTAAAATTTTATTTACAAAAACAAGAATTTTTTACCAAAAAATTGTACTTTTTCATTAAAAAACACGAAACTAATGATTTGAAATTATATTTTTGTTTGGTAGAAAACTGAAGTTATATAGAATATTTTGGTAAAAGTTTTCATATAGAAGTTATTTTTAGTGTTTTTATATCTTATATATATTCTTATAAAGTTAATTATTATGTATAAAAACTCAAAACTAAATAAATTAAAAAGTTTTATGCCCGCAAGCATGGAAGTCATTAGTATTATAAGTTCTTAAGAGTTGTCTACAAAAAGATCCAAAACTTATTGGGCTTCTGAGAATACCTCCACCTACTGGGCCTAAGAGTCTGAGACTTTCTATGCCAACCAAAGGCCTATCAACAACAACAACGACAATAAAAGTCTAAAGACAAGAGTTTTGACTGACCTATCACAATTCAATTTTCTGTTTTCTTTATGGTCTATTATCAATATATCCTTTTACAAATCCACCACAATCTTGTTTTCTGGATTCGGTTTATAAATTAAAGATACAGATTTGATACTATTTTTGGTAAAAGAATCACAAAGTTACAGAGTGAAATTATTTTTGGAAAGTACTATTTTCGTCTTTGTGCGTTATTAGTTGTATAGGTTGTTGTGTTTTCAAATCGTACGATATTCACAACCAAATCACATGGTATGTCTTAACATCATCATTATTTTCGCCATTAATATTATCATTATTTAGTCAAATAATTTATTTCCATTATAAGTTTCCTTCATTGTGAATATTATGTTAGTGTATTACCAATAAATAAAAATCCTACATTTAATAACTATCATATATATCAATTTTTTTTCATATATATCAAAAAAATTCTAGGACCTAGGATAATTTTGTTTTCCAGATGACTGAGATGACCTTTGTGTGAGTGTCTGAGGAATAATACGAAGTCTTTCGGTGTTGCATTATGAAGTTGAGGCATTGTTATGGGCGGTGACCTTTTTAATACCTCTGGATATTAATGAAGTTGAGATCACGTATTAACTGCGATGATGTTATGAAGATGATGCATAATCCTAAAAATTGGTCGGATTTCCTTTCGAAGATTTCGTGAGATTGAAAAGTAGCTTTTATTATGTTTCTCTTCATGTTATTATTAGTTCGGTTAATCATAGGACGGATTCCTTTTCACGTGCTGCTAAAAGATTAGCATATGGTTCTTCTTTTGTAAACTCTCTTTTTTTCGGTAGAATTTTCACAATAAAAATTATGATGTTGACAAAAAAATAATAATAACTATTATATATATAACATCACATAATAGAAGAATTATAACAAATCCTAGCTGGATATTATTATGCTGCAATTGCAAACCTGTGGTTATGTGTACATATGCATGCATAAAGCTATGATAAAAGTATAGTGACCTTAATGAAAGTTTGGTTTATTCGGTATTTTAATTTATATTCGATTCTATGAATGATTTGGAACTCTATTATAAAAGCATCTACTTTATGTTTTATTAAATTAAAGTTGACTATGACTCCTCTTCGTTTGCTTAACCCTGAATCATATGTTTCATAAGAAAGTTGTAGAATAAAACAATTTTTTTTTTAAGTATTACATCTATAGTTTTATCCAAAAACAAGTAATTACATTCATTACTAAATATACATGCACTAACTACAAAACAAAACAAAATAAAAATAAATAAACGTGTTAATGTCAATTTATAATACTATATCGTATTCTTAATGGAAAAAATTGTAAGAATACAAAAAGCAAATTAGGATCAAGAAAAAGTATCATGGTTATATGGATTAAGTTATCATTATTATACTGTAACATGTCCATGTCAAGATATAATACTCGATTATCAGATCCTTAATGGAAAAATTGCTGTCAAAATATAATAAAAAAGCTAGTTTAGATCAATATGACGTATCATGATTATATGGACGGATGTTTATCTAATCACTATAATATAATTAAAGTTTAAAAGAAGTATAATATTAGGTCGCTATAAAGTTATGAGCCAAAAAAATAAAAACTTAATATAGTGATGGGTTTCGATTGATGACAAAGCATCAACTTCTCATTTGTATTATTTCAATTTATACAATAATTTTTAATAATCATAAAACAATATATACTATATACTCAAAGACATATGTTTCAGAAAAATACAAAGTTTAAGAATCATTCAATAAAATTTGTACAAGTAAACGGTGCATATGGACATTATAAAAAAATTAAAGATATGTTTAAAATCCAACAATACGCTTAAAAACCGACATAATTTTCAGCATTCTGTTTTGTTAATTTTGTCATATATGACTGTTCATATATATTACTATATTATGATTGTCAATAATCCGTGGGTTGGACATAACTGATTTCGTTTATGATTGTCATAAATATATCATTAAGAAAAATGGCATATTATTGAATAACTAGATAATCTCCACGAGATTATTTATTATGCAAAATAAATACACATTAATAGTTATTTATGTTTATTTATATATGTGATATTTGTTTGTTTTCAATTGTTTTAAGATTTAATTTGTATATACAAATTTATTATTTTTATATATAGTTGTTATACTAAAAATTAATTTATAATGATGATTCATGTTGTGCAAAAAATATATTTTTTGGATCTATGTTTATTAAGATTTTGATGTATTATATAATTTGTTTGACTCGTGTTTATTAGGTTGTTAGATACGTGTTTATTTAGGTTTTTAGATTTATATTCATTTAGGTTTTTATATCTATATTCATTTAGGTTGTTATATCTATGTTTATTTATGTTTTTAACCCGTGTTCATTTAGGTTGTTAGACTCGTGTTCATTTAGCTTTTAAACTTAAAGTTTGTTCATTTGTCATAGAACTATAATTTTTAGTAAACATGAAATAACAAAATCTAAAATACTCCAAATTTAAAAGAAAATAAGTATATATATTGTTATTTTTGAGATGAATATGATATGAATTCAAGCAATATTGTTATTTAGGTTTTTTTGACTCATGTTTATTTAGGTTTTTAGACACATGTTATTTATGTTTTTAGATTTTGGATCATTTAAATTTTTATATATGTGTTCATTTAAGTTTTTAGACTCATATTCATTTAGGTTTTTAGACTCACGTTTATTTAGGTTGTTAGACCCGTGTTCATCAGTGTCGTGCTTAGCTAATTGGAGGCCTAGGGCATTATGTCATATTTTACTAATAATTATATTTATATTTTTTAAACATTTTTTATTAATAAAATATGATTTTAAACATTATAAATACTTTATAGCATTTTTTCTGTTATAGTAAGTTTAAGTAAATAATAGAAATAATATATAATATTTAGTATAACAAGAATTTTGATTGATATACATGTTTATGTATTAAGAAACTTTTCAAAATATTTTTTTTTTGGTGAAGACTTTTCAAAATATTATGAACCCTAGCTAAAATGTAACCATTTATATATAAATGTGGCTTTTAAATTTAACAATTTATATAAAAATGTGGTTTTACAATTTATTGTAACTAACTAAATTAAAATTTTTATATAAAATTGTGGCCTTAAAATTGAAAAAAGTGTTGGTGGCCTTGGGCAAATGCCCTTTTTGATGCATGTGAGGCACGGCTCTGGTGTTTATTTAAGTTGTCAGACTCGTATTCATAATAATTGATTTTTAAGGTAATTTAAATCAGTTTTATATATTTTTGATTAACAATATTTATTTAAGGGATGTAATTAAAATAGAAGACAATTAGGGTTTTACTCGATCCAAAAATAATAGTTACTGATTCTTGTAAAGTATATATGAAACAAAGATGACTAACAAAACAAACTTAAATAGGAGAATGGATTACATAAAAGCGATTATGTATAAGCAGAAACTATATTTAAAACATATATAATTTAGACAAAATTATATAGTAAAAACATTGATTACGGCAATATAAAATCGTAATAATAATCTTTCACATTATAAGGTATATTTTTTTAAAGCAATACGTGTAGAAGGTTTTTAAATCATTCACATTACAATTACGAACATTAATTTTCTAAGGGCAATCAAGTTAAATTTTTTGAATTCATCTCTTTGTTTCCTTCGTTACGTAATAAATCAATTAAATTTTTTGAATTCATCTTTTTATTTCCTAAATTAAAATAACCTATCAATAACTTTCCTAAACAATTTATCGGTTAATAATTTCAGAGATATGCTTTATATAATTAGATTACATTAAGAACTAATGTTAATCGTAAAGTTAAATTGACAAAAATACTCTTATAACATTCCTAGCAAAATAACTCAATTTTAATGGCATACAAGATAATATACCACATCACCCTATGGTTATTTTCATAAAAATTATCTTTTTTATTATATAGAGGATAATGCTTCTTCTGCATCTTGATCTCGCTTTCCTTGTTAATCGAGCAACACATTTATTTATTACTCTCTAGATTTTTAAACTTATGTGTTGTACTTCCTCGAGTACTCTCATCAGCCCAAATCATCATGGTTTTTTTATATGATGTGAATCTTAAGTTTCTCTATTTTTTTTTAAAAAAATAATTGTTTTAATACTAGTTTCTCATGGATTTTTGACAATTTTTGTTTTTTTCATAATTTTTTTTGTTTTTGATATTCCGGGTGATTCAAACTCATTAGACTATTATTTATGTTCCAAACTGAATACATCCGAAGATCAGTGAAAACAGGTAAAAATCAAGTGAAAACCCCTAAAAATATCATATATAGTTGCAGCGTCAAAAGAGATTTGAATAATGTCCTACTAAAGTCTTTCTCGTTTGCCAGTAGATTATCACGTTGCTGGCGTCTCACAATTTTTTACATAATGCCAATAATATTTTTTAAAAATCAAAAATAGATATTTGAGCAAAGACATTTCTAAAATTGAATCCCTAAAGTTGAATTTCTAAAATTGAATTCTGGTGAAGAAGATTATAGAAATAAAGTTAATCACTTGAACAAAGACATTTCTCAATTAACAAAAAATTTTATTCGGTCAAAAAATTCATATAGATTTAAAAATATTTGTGTCATCTAAATAGCTTATGACATGTCAGCTTCAAATACATATTCAAATCCCAAACTGAGACCAGCATGATTCTAATGCATAGATTAATGTGCTACATTCACGACCATCTTCTTCATCAACTCTATTTGGTTACGTACGGAGGTTTAGTTCACTGCAAACTATCATATCTTGCACTTAATTACTTCTACTTGAGAAGCTTCGTGACTCATTATTACACTTTATCCATTTTTCTGTCGGTATCTTCCCATAACGTTTATGGAAACTAGATAGAAATTAGAGAGACCTTATGAAACTTTCCATTCAAGCAACAAACTTTATCATTTCTTTTGGAACAACCTTTCCCAATAGTATATATTTAATTAAGAAATTTGGAGCGTTCTTAGTTACGAATTTTCTTTTAAAATGTAACTTTTTAATAGTGGAATTCATAAAGTATAAACTACGTTTATCAAAAGGTTAAAAATCATTATTCCAATTAGTACGAATCTCCAATTTAATAGGTACTACCAAATGTTAGTTATGGGTCAAAAGAGATTAAAATCAAAAGATCCAAAAAATCGTTAAGTAATTAAAGACACTTATATTTGATCCATTAAAATTATACAAAAGCTAGTTTTCTTTCGTAGTTATGTTGATTCAGTTAATGATTCCGATATCAGGGATTCAACCATTCTCCTAATAAATTTTTTTTAGAAAGTGACTTTAAACTATAGATCTAATTGTTCAAAAAAAAAAAAAAAAAAAAAAAAAAAAAAATTTTTTTTT
>WJSH01005510.1:30141-63413 GCA_009757365.2 Lepidium campestre
ACCATTAAAATGGTCATCTAAACTACTAGACTCATCAAAAGAGTTCGGAAGCTAAAGACATTTCTTAAATACTAGTATTTCATTCTAATTATTATATATATATATATATATATATATATATATAAGAATAACATAATAGATGTCATATTTATCTGAAAAATAAAACTTCAAAATAAATTCATACGATATATGAATGTATCTGCCAATGTTGTGTTGATCATAGTCTTAATATATTGTTTAACCTCTGTTTTTTTTTTTTGTTCAACAACCTCTAAGTTAATCTAGTGATGTATTGCTGAAGGGATAATTATTTTGCTTTCTTGTCGAAAATCTCATCGACTTTGTGAACACAAAACATAATTGTGTTTCCTTGTTTTGTTTCTTTCCAGCTGCGACCGGAGCTGGATTTATTGCAAGGGACATTACATTTGAAAACTGGGCCGGTCCGGCTAAGCATCAAGCGGTCGCTCTCCGCATTGGTGCTGACCACGCAGTGATCTTTCGATGCAATATAATCGGTTACCAAGACACACTCTACGTCCATTCAAATCGTCAATTCTTCCGCGAATGCGATATTTATGGTACAGTCGATTTCATATTCGGGAATGCAGCTGTAGTGCTACAGAATTGTAGCATCTACGCACGTAAACCTATGGATCTTCAGAAGAACACAATCACAGCTCAAAACAGAAAAGATCCGAACCAAAACACAGGTATATCAATACATGCGTCTAGAGTTTTGGCAACATCCGATCTCCAAGCAACAAATGGTACTATCCAAACGTATCTAGGCCGACCTTGGAAGCTATTCTCAAGGACAGTGTATATGTTATCGTATATTGGTGGTCATGTACACACAAGAGGTTGGCTTGAGTGGAACACTACTTTTGCTTTAGATACTTTATATTATGGTGAGTATTTGAACACTGGACCAGGGTCTACTCTTGGACAACGTGTGAACTGGCCGGGATATCGAGTCATCAATTCGACAGCCGAGGCTAACCGGTTCACTGTGGCTGAATTTATATATGGTTCGTCGTGGTTGCCTTCGACCGGAGTTTCGTTCTTGGCTGGATTAAGCATTTAGGTATAGGAAAATGAAATGCTTATGTGTTTTCCGATGAATTGTTTCATTCTTACGGGTCCTTTATATAAATGGACATATCATTAATCCTAAATATATATATTTTAACTTTTTAATTGTACTTTTTCAAAGGTATTATTCAATAAATTCGACATTCGAGAATACTTTTCAATCATTTTTCTTGACAGTGTTGAAGTAACCAATGACCAATCTGTAGATATATAAATTTTTAAAAAATTAAACATATAGAGTTTGATTATACATAAATTTTGTAAGATAAAATAAGCTTATTTTGCCGTTAAAGAAGGGCTAAAGTCTAGTCTCACGAGACATTATTGTGTTCAACCGACTAAATGTTTCCAAAATAATTGAAAAATTGTACTCTTCGAACAGTTGCTTAAGAAATAATTGAAACTTCTTAAAAAAAAAAACAAATTTTAATTGGATGTGTCGGTGCTATGAGTGAAAACTGTATGAGGAGAAGAGCCAATGTGATCGAAGTCAATAAGTCACGGCTCGCTACCGACACCGAATGTAGGGTCCACAATTTTGGGAACTTTTGTGTTTAGTCATTACTCATTACATCTTCGACTTAACGATAATACTACCAAACGCCAATTTCGTCCATTTCCAATTTACATGTTTTGTTGTTGTTGTTGTTGTTGATAAACCGTTGGAGTTCCAGATATTTGACCCATAATCTCCCCCGATCAAGGGTCAACCGTTGATAATACTACGTTTAAGGCATAAATCACCCTTCCCAAGTGACTTGAACCCATGACCTCTCTCTTAAACAAAGCCACTAGACCAAAGTTACTTGGTTTAACATGTTTTCTTACATTGCACATTATCATCATTCTTGTCGTAATTTTTTTTTTCCTTAAAGAAACCATCTTGTCTTAAATTGAAAAGATGATTTACATAAGTTAACTGACGACAAAATGTTTTTTTTTTTAAATTATTTTAAAAGTTTTTCTTTTAAAAATGCAATGGAATAGATTGCAAGATAGAGAAATTGCAAACATAAAAAAGAACAATAACAAATAAAGAAAAAGTAAAAAATAGAGAGAACTAAATCTTTTGTTAGGTGAAGAATAGAACACAACCAAAAGAGAAGTGGAGATCGATCACCTAAACCCGAAGGAGGCAGCTCGAACCAACATAGGTAGAAAGACTTTTATGCCAAAACGAAAATCCACCAACTAAGGAGGATGACGAACCACAAACAAGAGGATCAAGCAAAATCCAAGAAGATTCTCCAACCTCAAAACCAAGCAACAAACCATTCACACAAGCCTTGGTGACTCACCCAAAAGTAACCGTACATTTTTTCATAGATCGAAAATATATGTAAATACGTTTTCCAAGAAGTGGTTCAAACATGTACCAAATAAACCACTGGAACATCAATCACTTGGTATAATAGTTAACTATTAAGTTTTTTTTGTTTCCATCGAAGATTTATTCAAAAAGTCCAGAGGCCCAAGTACAAAGTATAAAGAAAAAAAAGGAATTGGGCTAAAAAAAATAGCATGTCCAAGAACATAATGAAGGCGGTGGCAAGAACCACGAGTCTGATCTGAAGACTACGCGTCGATGTTGAAGGTAAGTCGTCATGCAAACCGCTGGTGAAGTTAGGAGAATGTGTCGCCGGTAAAAGATTGTCGAGATGCTGTATTATTCTTCGCCCAAAACCATTGAAGATTTATTGTTCCTTCTTCCAGGAAGAACATCACCGAAGAAACTTGTGAAGCCGAAGGAACTCCGAGATACAAATGAGTGAGACCCACCTTTGGAATACTTCGTCGCCGCCAAACGCAACCGAGCGTCTCTGGTCTTACTCATCATGTGATCCTTTCTTTGGAGCAGATGAAAGTGAGGAATATTGATTTAAGAAAAAGTGAAATCCATTCGACTTCACAGAGGAACAATTGATACAATCGTCGAGAAGCTGAGGAGTCCGGTGTAAGATAGATACCTGCAAAAACAAAGTTAAAAAGAAAATTAAACCGGCGAAACTCGGAAGACGAGACCGACAAATTCGGATGGAAACTAGCAAAATCTGAAATAAAAACAATTTGACCGGTGAAGAAACTACTCATACGATTCTCTCTAAAAATGGAAGTCGGAGAGAATCCGGCAAGGATTCACCAATAAGTTTATGAAATACTAATATAAGACATTTTATCCGGAGTAATGAGACAATGGATCCCTAAAAATCTCGAGCTTATGGGCCAAAAGGCCCAGGTCTTAATGACCACAAGGCCCACGCCAAATCATAGTTATCGTATCCCACTTTCCAAACTACCCTTCAATCTCATCATCCCCAAACCCTTTCCTCTCAAATTCCTAAAACCCTAACAAGAACCCTACCTCTTGTTTTCTCTTTAGGAAACATTTCTCCACTGAGAATTCCTCAGAAGCATTTTCTACCATGTCGATTTCTAAAGCTGCCCTTTTGAACCACCTTCAAACACTTGTGAGAGCTTACCGTCCCCGTGTTCCGCCGCCATTTCTCGCTGTCCGGCATATGTCTTTCGCAACTCAGGAAGAAGCCGCTGCTGAACGTCGTCGTCGTAAGCGTCGTCTTCGTATGGAGCCACCACTTAATTCGCTCAACAGATCTCAGCAACAACAACAGCAGCAATCGCAAATCTCTAGACCAATTCAGAACCCCAATATTCCGAAATTGCCAGAGTCAGTGTCTGCTCTCACCGGGAAACGCCTCGAGCTCCACAATCACATCTTGAAGTTGATCCGAGAGAACGATCTGGAAGAAGCTGCTTTGTACACTCGTCACTCTGTGTATTCGAATTGCAGGCCGACGATCTTCACTGTAAATGCCGTTTTAGCGGCACAGCTTAGGCAAGCGAAATACGGAGCTCTTCTGCAATTGCATGGATTTATCAATCAAGCTGGTATTGCCCCTAATATCATCACATACAATTTGATTTTCCAGGCTTATCTTGATGTTAGAAAACCGGAAATTGCTTTGGAGCATTACAAGTTGTTTATAGATAATGCGCCATTGAATCCTTCCATTGCTACTTTTAGGATTTTAGTTAAGGGTTTAGTTGATAATGACAATCTTGATAAGGCAATGGAGATTAAAGAGGATATGGGTGTTAGAGGTTTTGTTGCAGACCCTGCTGTTTATAGCTATCTAATGATGGGGTGTGTGAAGAAATCTGATGCCGATGGCGTTTTGAAGCTTTATGAGGAGTTGAAGGAGAAGCTTGGTGGGTCTGTTGATGATGGTGTGGTTTATGGGCATTTAATGAAGGGATATTTTATGAAGGAGATGGAGAAAGAGGCCATGGAGTGTTATGAAGAAGCCATCGGAGAGAACTCAAAGGTAAAGATGAGTGCTATGGCGTATAATTACGTGCTGGAAGCTTTGAGTGAGAATGGGAAGTTTGATGAGGCCTTGAAGTTGTTTGATGCGGTGAAAAAGGAACATAATCCACCGAAGCTATTGGCTGTAAATTTGGGAAGTTTTAACGTGATGGTAAATGGGTATTGTGCAGAAGGAAGGTTTGAGGAAGCTATGGAGGTTTTCAGGGAAATGGGTAATTATAGGTGTAGTCCTGATACTTTATCGTTCAACAATCTTATGAATCAACTGTGCGACAACGGACTGTTGGCTGAGGCTGAGAAGCTTTATGGGGAAATGGAAGAAAAAAAGGTGAAGCCTGATGAGTACACATATGGCTTGTTAATGGATACTTGTTTCAAGGAAGATAAGATAGATGAAGGAGCTGCGTATTACAAAACAATGGTCGAGTCTAATCTTAGACCAAACTTGGCTGTGTACAACCGATTGCAAAATCAGTTGGTTAAATCCGGGAAACTCGATGATGCAAAATCCTTCTTTGATATGATGGTGAGCAAACTCAAGATGGACGATGAGGCTTACAAATTCATCATGAGGATGTTAAGTGAAGCTGGTAGACTCGATGAGATGCTTAAGATTGTGGATGACATGTTGGATGACGAGACGGTCAGAGTGAGTGAGGAAGTACAGGAGTTTGTGAAAGAAGAACTGAAGAAAGGAGGAAGAGAGGGTGATATGGAGAAGCTAATGGAAGAGAAAGAGAGATTGAAAGCTGAGGCAAAGGCAAAAGAGTTAGCAGAAGCAGAAGCAAAGAAGAAGAGTCAACAAATTAACATAGCTTCATTGATTTCTCCAAAAGCAGTGGAAGAAAAGAAAGAATCGACAAAGCTGCTTTGGGGAAACGAAAGTGGTGGTGTTGAAGAAGCCGATGTGGTGCAAATGGCTCAAGGAATAGAAGCGAGTGGATCCAATGATCAGAATCCGACGTCCTGCTGATCGTCTTCTGCTTGAATTTGTTAGTCTCTCTTAATCTTCCGATATTCTGTAATTAGGAATTTGGTTGGGACAATAAGCTATGATCGATCTTTTGGTATTATAATGCAAATTTTTGCAAAATCTTTTATCAGGTTTGCTTCTGGTTTCAATTTAACATGGTCTACCGCAAGAGTTAACATTTGTTTCTATATAGTTCTCTTCATCATAATTTGGTGCTTATATAAATGCAAAAATAAATTAAAAATTTCTAACCGTTTCTGATAGTGATTTGAAGTGTATAGTGAACGAGTTTTTTAGAAAAGCATTGACTTATAAAATCCGATACAAGAAACAACAGAACCATTATCATCTGGTTAGATTATGTACATAGTCAAATCAAAACCGAAACAATAAAGACTAGAAATAAAGAACCGAAGCTAACCGATCTAAACCAAAGCCGGTGTACTACCCCCTTCCAGGAATTTATTAAAATCTATCAGCTGATTAGATGCTTTCCATGGAAGCAAAAACTAAGCTAAAAACAACTTCTTAGAGTCAAAATAGGATTCCTTTCGAAGCAAGGGCCACTTTTACTCAGAGCTTACTTTGCTTGCTCCCTTTTTATCTCGGCTGCTGGAGTAACACAACACATAAATAGATCCATGTTATAATCATATAAAGACGATTTCACTATGACAGAAGAGATGTGAGTACTAGTTTTACTACCTGATTAGTGAATTGAGCTCTGAGCCAAGAATCGAACAAACTCTTCTTTCTTCTTGCCAAAGTTAAAGACCGCATGGTCACGGAGCACTTGCTCTCGCTTCATGTCCTCCAGCGCTTTATCCTTCTTCCATTTTAGCTCTTTCATTTTCTTCTCTGTCTCACTATAGTTGTCCATCGTACGTGAAGCAATTGGCTTTGCAAATCTCACGTTCACGTCATCACTGAGAATTGCATTGGTTTCAGAACAGTGGATAACAGCAGGAAGGAAAGAAAAGAACCCAAAGAGGGAAATAAGCTTCAGGTTTAAGAATTGTGAGAATGTTACCGTTTCCCAAGACTAAAGATCCCTGGTGCCCTAATGATTCCTCCATCCAAAGATATTGCACCATCACTTATGCATGGAAGGGCACTAATCATATCGACCCTTGTTTTGTAAACTTGAAGGCGGGAGAATAGACTGTAAAACAAGGTCTCACGAAGACCATATCCATATGATGTGACACAGAGCAAGTAGGCTGGATCGATTTGTATCATATTGACAGCAAATCCGAGAAACCCAGGAGGACATTCACCATTAGGCAATTTTGGTTTCAGAAGATCAAGCCTTCTTTGTGGATCATCAGCTATGTGCTGACCAACATATGGCCTAAAAGTCATCAAATAAATTATTAGAAAAGGATTGCAGATGAAAGTATATAACAAATTGTTAAGCAAATAAAAAACTAAAGATTTGAACAAAAGTTAGTACCTCAGATTTTCAAGGCAGATAACATCAAAATTGCCTTCAATCGTTTTGCCAATCGAAGCGCCAAGACCGTGAAGGCCAGAATTTCTATCAAGGTTTCCCTGGTTGTCATAAGTTTCCAAAGCCGTCACACTGTCATTATTCTTGCACACAATTGCCAACATTGAGCGAGTCCCCAAATAGTCCGACAAAACCCTGCATTTTTTCAAGTACCACGCAAGAAACTAGTCAGTTTTCAGAATCTGAAACATTGAGAATTTAAGGGTAATCTGACAGTGAGACGTGGAACTAACTGGCTCAGGTTTTCATCATTGACTTTCCCAAGTTTCGCTACAACACCAATGACACCTTTTGTCAACATCAACTGAGAAGCCTGAGCGCCATGGCGAGTTTCAACCAGACCTAAAACTCCAGCAGCTGACTGTTCATGCCGAAGGATCTGTTCATTGACATCTTCACCCTGATGATTGGTATTGGTATCACAGTTTTCACTTCTATGAGAATGAATCTTACTCATAGTCACTGAAAAAGAAAAGAGACATAGACATTATAATTTACATGAAAATCTCAATCCAAAAAAATAACACAAATTGCTAAAATGTGGCTATATGCAGGAATAATAAATCTCGAACCTTGCAACTCAAGGATTGTTTCATCCAATTTGTTTTTCTGCGCCTTGAGAAATTTGAGGTTATCCTCATGCAGTTTGATTTTGTTACCCATGGCTTCAAGATCAGACTGAAGCCTCTTGGAATTGAACATCGAAAACTCCGCTTGAGCAATGCCTACTCCTCCATTCTGGGTTCCATCTCCTGATACTGGTGAAGATTGGTCCAAAACCATCCTGGCTGATGGATCTTGAACATTCATCGGAGTTGTCTGAAATGAAATCTACATTTGAACGCAAATTTTGAGTTAAAAAACCCTAATCCTCAATTCGTAAAATCTGAAAACATAAATCCTCTTTGCAACTCTCAAAATCGTAATTGCTTCTAACCAAAATGTGTAAGCGAAGAACCAAACTCGTCCAATGTGACCGCATGCAACAATAAGAAACAAAATTCAATTAGAAAAAACGAGTCTCTGCACCAGATTTCCAGTAATTACACAGAGAATTTTATGATCCCATAAGAAACACTAAAGTCTAAATTACTTTGTTTCCCGACTAATCAGCTGCTCTCATTTTCAAATTTCTCGATAATGACACTGAGATTCTTCAACAAACCTGTTGACCGGTCGGATACATTGCTCGCCACCGGAGAATCTCTTCTCCTCCTCTCTCTCTCGGTGCTTCGGCTCCTATAATCTTCGCTGAGGTTTTAATTTTGTAGGTCTTCTTCACCCTTCTTCTCGAATTAGAATTCACAGCCAATTGTTGCTTCTCTCTTCTCTTTTGGGCTCAAATATGTCCGTCTTTTTTTTTCTTTTCCTTTTTCCGCAAAAAGTATTTTCCTCTTCAATATTTTACTCACGTCAGCAAGAATCTTCTTCTTGTTGAAAATGAAAATGAAAGGCCCAATAAGCTTCAGATAGTTTATGGGCCTGGCTTTGCTAATTTTTCATGGGCTTTTCTTTTGACGATACCGACACCTGTAGAGCCAACTTTTATCGTATGGACCATAATTGACTAGTTTCTGTCTTGTCTTGAATTTGGAATCAGTTCACGCTTTGATAACAGAAAAACAAAAACAAACATTAGCTTTGTTCTTGATTAATAAAGATCTCAAAACCCCACAATTTTCTTGATCTATTCATCTCTTAACAATATCTTAAATATAAATTAGCTAATCATATAGATGTATAAGACTCAATGAGTAGTGAAATCGAAAAGTGGTTCAATTTAAAGATGGTGTAAGTTTTTTTTTCAATAATTTGATCACAATATTTGATCTATATCCTAAATGTTCTATAAAAAGAAAAAACCTAACAAAACAAATTACTTTATTATATAAAAATATTTCAGCATAAGTTAATATATCTAGATATTAAATTGTGTTTCACCAACGTACCAATTAAACTATTGTCAGAAATATCATTACTACATATTCCAAACGTACATCTTCTTGTCAGCAATATGAAATAAATAAATATAGGTCCACAAGTCCACAATACATAAGAAAAAGTCAAATATTACATTTATATATCTAATAAATAAGTAAAAATAGCTAGAAATTCGATCATTGACAAATGTCAGATGACTTGATAAAAAAAAGAAATAAAAGCTATTGGTGTTAAAAATAAGAAAAGACAAAACTAAAAAAAACCTCGTGAACTTCGTAAAAACACTTAACGGCGTTTAACCAAACTCCACGTGACTCCGTTAATGATTTCATTATCGGTGGTGAAAGTGAAATACACCTCTCCATCTTCTCTCAACTTAAGTCTGTGACTTCTATCTCTCTCACTTCTTATCTCTCTCTCATTCATTCTCTCTCTCTAAAACTTCAAGATTCTCTTCAATCAAATGGCTTAAGATCACATATTGCACAAACATGTAAGTTCTTGAATTCACTCACATATATCTCTAATTACCTTTATGCATGTTGTGATATTTTAAAGTGATATACATTTTGATTCAAAGCTATTTTTAAGGATACTTTGAATATAACTAAGCATATTTTTAACAATAATGGTTCATTATATATTTAAGTGTTTATGATCAAAGAGTTTTGCCGGAAATGGGAAAGAAAGGAAGTGGTGGGTGGTTCTCGACGGTGAAGAAGAAAGTCTTTAAATCTTCTCCTAAAGACTCAAAGGTAAATCCAATTAAACCTTTATACATTGATGCATTTAGTAATATTTTGCACCATTATGATGTATATATATATATATTGTATTACAACATATTAGGAAAAATTAGGAAATGGAGTGAGTTACTCACAAGTATGGGGATCTTGAAATTCCATTAAAGGAAAACTAACTCAAAAAGAAAGAAATAAAAAATGATTGCTATCATTCATAGCTCACAAGTATACATAACGTATAAATTAATTTTATAATAAAACATAATTTGAAAAATAAGATATAATTAAGTAAAATGACTGCATAACTAATTTCTTCATAAATAAGCAAATTTTGTTTTAATGTCATTTTCTTTCTTGATTGAAGCATTTTTCCATACTATGTATACATATTTTTGTTGTTACAATTGAACACAATATATTTCCTTATTTTTGCACTATTTAGTGAGAATTTGAAAAAAAAAAACTATGTATTTATGTACATTATAGCTTCACAAAGAGGAAATTAATTAATAAGATATTTCATCTAATAAATGTATGACAAGTTGAGTTACCAAAAATTAAATATTTAGACCAAATTTATTAAACAAAAAAAACCTAAAAGTATTGGTCCCCTTGTGAAAGAGATGGACTAAGCAGGCTCCTTATCAAAGCATTAAAATATGATTTTCTTGACAACTACAAAAAAAAAAAAATCAATTTTTCATTCACTCCCAAATTTCATGTGCATTGCTTTGTGCCCTCAACATCAAGCCACTACATTTATTTCCCCACCTATATATCTCAAGTTGTATCTATAGAGAAGGCTTATTTTCACCTTACTATTGTATAGATCCTTTTTTACCACTATCTTACTTTAGCCCCACAATCTTTATTACCTTTTTATATATTTTTAAAAGTTCAAATTTACCCCTTTTTATTGTGTGTTTATTAGAATTTGATTTATAGTTTTGACTAATTACATTACAGTATATTATTAGACTAACTTTATGGAGTTGAGTTGAAACTTTAAATATCAACCGTAGTGCTGGTGATAAAGGTTGGTTTGAAGCAAGGTTCTGACTTACGTTCGATTTTTGTCGGGAATTAAATTGATGTTGTTTGGTCAAATAAACATAAGACCATGCTTTATGGTTTATTAGAAAACCTATAACCAGACTAATCTAACTGTTTCTTCTAATGTTTCAGTTGGGTTTCAGTCCAAACTCCGAAATTAGAAGAAAAAAAGTTTAATTATCCAATTTGTTTGAATTCTTCTTTTGTCAAATTAGTGATAAGAATATAACATGCATAAAAAAATCACCAGATGTACAAAGTTGAATACTTTGGACGTAAAATATAAAAATTATAAAGGAAGTAATCATTATCCAACAAGCTTATATAAAGATGGAAATCTTTTAAATTGATTATGATTACTATTTAAATACATGCAGAGAGAGAACAATGTGGATAATAATAACGGCGATAGATGGCAGCAACAACACGATACGCAAGAAGTCGTGTCGTTTGAAAATTTTCCGGCGGAAAGTTCGCCGGAGATCTCTCATGACGTAGAGAGCACAGCTTCTACTCCTGCAACCAATGTTGGAGACAGAAAACACGCAATGGCTGTAGCTATAGCCACTGCAGCAGCTGCTGAAGCCGCAGTTGCAGCCGCTCAAGCCGCAGCTAAAGTCGTCAGACTTGCCGGTTACAACCGTCAGACGGAGGAAGATAGCGCCGCTGTCCTCATTCAATCGTATTACAGGGGTTATTTGGTAATTTCACATCCTTATTTTTCTTTTGTTAACAACTGGATCGCCAAAAGTTATTGAAATAACACTCTTGTTTCACAAAATTAAGTTATTGAATTACATAGTTGTTTTATTACTACATGGGTTATTTGGTAATTTCACATCCCTATATTTTATCATCAAATAACATTCTTGTATTCACTAAAATCAAAGTTATTGTAATATATTTGTACTTGTAAAGTAATGCCAAATATGATTTGATTTTTGTGGTTTTGTTCTGTAATGTTGGCGAGACGAGCACTTCGTGCGTTGAAAGGACTAGTTAGGCTACAAGCATTGGTCCGTGGAAACCATGTACGAAAGCAAGCACAAATGACTATGAAATGTATGCAAGCGTTGGTTCGTGTCCAAGGCCGAGTCAGAGCGAGAAGGCTCCAAGTGGCTCATGACCGGTTTAAGAAACAGTTTCAAGAAGAAGAGAAGCGATCCGGGATGGAAAAACCAAACAACGGTACTTATATATATTGAAATGATTTCTATACAAATCAAATTGAACTCAATATTTACACATTCATAATGGTGAACATAATATTTCTATGGTTAAATAGGGTTTAAAAATCTCCAAACCGAACGAGAAAAACCGAAGAAATTGCATGAAGTGAACCGAACCAGCTTGTACCAAACTCCAGGAAAGGTAACGTCAAAAATTTACTTCTTTTTATCTCAACAATTGAATCGATAAGGTCTGATCTATAAGTTAAAATCTTCCTTAGACTCTAAACAATCTCAATAGTGATTATGTGACTCCTTAGAGTCAAACACTTCATGCCAAAAGATAATAACTAGAATATCTAATCACCAGATTACGATGGTATTAACAAATTTACATTTTCTTTCGGTCTATTAATGAGGTTATTACAATATTTAAAATATTACAGGAGAAAGAGAGAAGTGAAGGAATGATGAAAAGAGAGAGAGCTCTCGCTTATGCCTACACTTACCAGGTTGGTCGCTTCTCTCAATATATATGTTTTGTAGACCCTTAACTTTTGTTAGCTAATGATTTCGGTTTTCATATTGAAGCGGCAAATGCAACATACAAATGATGATGAGACAATTGGAGTTTCTGTTACTGGGCCAGATAGAACCCAATGGGCTTGGAATTGGCTTGATCATTGGATGTCTTCACAACCATACACAGGTCGTCAAACCAGTCTAGTTTCCAATCACGGACAACGCAATCCCCCTCCATATCCTCCTTTCCCGACAGCTGCCACAACTACAATATCTGAAGATGATGTATCAGAGAAGACACTAGAAATGGACGTGACCACTCCTAGTAGTCTCAATGACAACATTATCGGTCTAATTGATCGAGAGTATATAAACTTAGGATCATATAGACAACCCCATAAGCAACGGAAAAGTCCAATCCATAAACCAAGTTATATGGCTCCAACAGCATCTGCAAAGGCTAAAGTCCGAGACCAAGGCACAAGCATCAAGCTTCAAGGAACTTCTTTTATGCCGTATTGGAACTCATCGACCAAAAATGGGTCGATTCATGGATCAGGTTGTGATTCGTCAAGTTCTGGTGGAGCCTTAACAACAAGTTATCCCGGTCCTAGAAGTCCTAACCCGAAAACAGATCTCAGACGTAAACCGGTTAGTCCTAGTCAAAGTCCAACCGGGTTTGGAAAGAGAGGATGGAGACATGATCATTAGAAGAAGTATTTTATATTTTTTGTTTTCTTAAATAAAAAGTTTACATGTGTGTGGTTGGCTAATTATCTTGCTTGAAATACATTTTCTTTGTTTCATATATATGACATTAATAATTAATAATGAACATGTGTTTCCAACGTTTTTTTTCCTTTAAGCTCTAACTAATTCTAATCCGTGTTGGAACACGGGTAATATTTTAGAAATTATTATTTTATTTAAAATCTTAAGATAGCTATCGTAATTATTAAATATTCAATTATATATAATTATTAAATCAATAATAATTATTGTATGATTTGTTATATTAAATAATTTATATTACTAATAAATAACATTAATATCAAATGAATTGTATTCTTTATTAAATAAATGTTATTATCAAATAACATGTAATATATGACATTTGATGAACGAATACCAATGGTCCGTATTTTTATTACTGAATATCAATTGTAACTATACAAATATCAAATATTTATATGTTAATTACTTGATATTTTTAATACTCTTATCTTATTTTTCAAAATACTTTTTTTTGGTTTTATAAACATTTTCTTACCCGTGTTCTCTCAAAACTCATATAAACTCATAAAAAAATATGTATACACTAAACGTTATATTTTGTTTGTGAAATACCTATATGTTAAAAACTTATATTATATAAGTTTATAATATGCACTAAAATTATATATTATATTTTATGTAATATAGATTATTTTATAATATATATGTCTGTTTTAAAAATTTAAAGCATAATATATGCAGAAAAAATCCAAAATTTTTAATAAATTTTTGTGATGTAATTTTATAAAAATATGGTAAAATGAAGTAGTAATATAAATAATTGTTAAATATATAAAATCTTAATTTAGGAATGATTGATTATTAAAGATTTGATCCGATATAAGTTAAAATGTAAACTTATTAACTTTTTTAACTTATTCATAATTAACTTTTATATAAAAGTTTAAGAATGTATTTTTTTTATAAATACAAAGGTGTTGTCCTAAAATAGTATAGATAACACACATAACAACCTTAATAACACATAATAACACTCAACACATTATGTACGTCACCATAATCCTATTGACATGTCTATCTCCTTCATGGAACAAAGTATTATTCTGTTTCTTTTGAAATATATCTTGTTTTCACACCGACGGTGGCAACGATCACAAATTGGTCGAGAAAAAGTATAGTTGGGAAGGATTTGATATTTAATACCAGAAAAGTTGATAGTTAGACCTGATTTTATGTACGGATCTTTCCCAAGTAAACAATTAACATGCAGAGTATAACAACTGTAACTGCACATATAGAACATATTATTTCGACCAAAAGTCAATTTCTCTTCACAAACTTCACACCAGTCTAGTTCACTTGTCTTATTATCTTCAAAGTTAAGTGTGAGAAAATGTTCGTCATGTTTATATCTTGTCATGTATGGTAAGGTAACACATCTGAAACATATCATGAAATTGCATTTGATGCAATTTAATATATAAGGCACAACTTGTTTGCAAACTTGACATCCTCGACATTTTCGAGTTTCTTCTGGACTTAAAAGTTAAAAATAAGGGATGTTCATGACCTCGATAATTGAATGGTACAGATATAGATGCACACCTTACATCTAATTTGTATTTGCAATATTTTTCTCTACATATGTAGATGAAACCACCAGCAAGCGAGAAACAAGCTGCACAAGAGTCGTCATATCTATACTTGGGGATAAGTGTTAGTGAATGAGGATGCAATGGATGATATTTCTGTGGTGGAAAATTTGCGCATGTAATATGAAGGATAAAATCACATTCCATACATGAATAGAAATCACCTTCATAGATAGGAATCACACATGCCTGACAAATCTTCCTTTCATCATAAACTTTGCTTGTCTCGATTCTCAGAAGGTGCTCATGACAGATGTGAAGTATTATTCCTTCCCTTATAATCTTAAACGATTCAATATTTTGTTCTATATCATCTTCTTCTCGAATTCCTTCAAGTTCCTTCTGATCCCATATATCTTCCCGCGTCGCACATCTTGAGTGCACAACATAATCTTCACATTTTTTACAAATGTATCCACCATACTCACTATCAACATTTTTACCACAAATTCCACAAGCCCATTCTCTAGGTGGAAAAGAAAGAGCAAAAGAGACGCGGTGGTTGTGGCGAGATATTCTTATGATGCTAGGGAAATAAGCACAATCGCTATGGGCTATGAAATTGCACTTGAGACAGACATATGTGGGATGAAGTTCATTGGTCAAGCCACATACATTGCAGTCTAAGGAAACTTTTCTTGTGAGAAAGGCAAGAGGATGCTCATGCCTCTTTGATTGATCTAAAACAAAGGAATTCGGTCCCATGGCACAAACCGAATGCATATTAAATTTGCACATAGTGCAACGATAAACCATCCCGCCAATGGGTTGATAATATCTCCTCTTTCCTTCTTTTCTGCAATGGATGCAATATACAGAATATAGCGAGGTAAAAAGTTTGAGAGAATGTTTAGGGTGGTAAGAATGCTTGATCTCAGGTGGGGATTCGACACATTCTTTGTGGTATATTCTACAACATTTTCCACAGAAATAATAATTTTGGCCATAGTTGTTGTAACCATCACAGGCTGCACAACTATTCAAGAGAAAATCCTCTTTATTGTTGCACCAAAACAGAGGAAGTATATTATGTTCTTTATATAAATCTAAAATTTCGTTGTAATCTTTCAACTCGTTCTGTTGGACAATTCCATGGAAGTGAGGTGAAGAATCTATCTCCCAAAATGATACAGTCAACTGAAGATAATTTTTTGATGATTTGATTCGGACTCCAGGACATAAGAAACGAGTTTGAGAAGAGAGATCGTCGCCATAATCAATGAGTGGTTCGCCGGAAAAGGTAACTTGGTTGTATGATTTTTCTTCGTTGAGAGAATCCATAACTTATTATCCAATTATGAGTTTGATGTTTATTTATTTATGAGTTTGATTTTTGTATTATGTATATAATGTTTTGTAAACTTCCTCCAAGCTTTTATATATGTAAATAATAGTAATGGAATAAATGGTAGTAGTTATTTCGAAGTAAAGCATCTCCTTTTCTTCCTCTTTCTGCCAACAAATTTTTGCATTTTATAAAACAAATATTAATTATCTACTACAAATATGGTTAAATAATTATTTGACAACAAAAAGGTTTCAACTGGTTAAGGTGTTTATATACGAATAAGATTTAATTTTAAAAACTATTAGTGCCTTTTTTAAAAAAAAATATGTATCTAAAAAATAAAAAACTAAGATTACTAGAAAATAACATGTGGTATAAAAACACTAATTATATTAATATTATTATTTATATGACATCATATACGTGCTGAGCTACATTTCCACGAAACTCAACAAAGGAAGAAAAGAATTTAGGGCTACAAGATTGGAATATTAAAATTTCATGCATTAGTTATTATTATTTTTTTTTGTTATATATTTGTTATTCTTTTCTTAACCTATATCATTTGCATCATCACTAGAGAAAGAATAAACCAAAAATATTTGAGTATAACTTAGTACAAAGAATTTTTTTTTTCCGGAAAAATTTTAAACATGTAAAATATTAAAATTTCTTACCATTTATAAAAATACTGCTACATTTTTACGAGATATATATATATATATATATAAGAGTGCTTGCTACAATCTTTAATACATTTTCTTTTTGCTATATAGAATAAAACTTGATAAATAATCGTCACATAGCTATGAATAATGGTAGTCATCTAGACCTGAGCTTTTTTTGTTACAGAAATACTTTACTATTTTTTTAAATCTTTACTATGAACTTAACCTACTTTTTTGTTCCCCGAAATTCATTTTGCTTCAAATCGAGTAATTTATCTCGTCTCAATAGTTAATTATGTGACTCACAGTCAATGCATATTGACTCACACTTTTTGATGACTCAATTAAATGTGACGCAATTGAAAGAAAATGAATCGCAAGTTTAGTTAGTTGCAGCAAAAAAATATATTTGTTGGAAGTAAATGACTACATTTGAGCAAAATGATGATAGCTTTGATTCCTTAAATCATTGGATTTATAGGAAAAGGTTTGTGTGATAATTTATTTCCGAGTTGAAAAAAAATCAACATACAGACAAAATATTTTTTAAAATAATAAAGAATTCCACGGCTGTCTAAAGACGTGCCTGATTCCTTAAATCATTGAATTTATGTTGAAAAAAGTTTATAAATTTTTTTATCCTTCAAGCACACATAAAATAATACGATGATCTTGATTCATAAGCTTTTTAATTACTTATAAAGGAAAAAATCCTTATATCGTATTTAGTAGGATTTTATGGGAGCTTTAAAGTATTTTTCCCCCTAATGTTTCTTAGGGTGTTCTTGATTCATAACTTACATTTTACATACAGGAGACATTTATTTTTAAAATTTTTGGTTTTGATGAATGAAATAAATAATAATAATAGAAAATATATGATAATAACCCTGAACTTTTGTTTCTTATGATTATATTTCAAGCAATAACACTTATATGTGTGTGGTTGGTTAATTATCTTGCTTGAAATATATTTTCTTTGTTTTATAATTGTAAATGACATCAATAATATATGAACATGTGTTTTCAAGGCTTTTTCTGTCACAATCTAATAGCAAAAAAAAAAAAATGAATTCTACTTTTATGTCCTTTAATTATGTCATATCAGCATAGTCTGATTTCACACAAAGAAAGTAGTATACTGAAAAAAAAAGCTCATGACTATGAGCATAAAAAAACTTGGAACAAGGCTAAACAAGTTAGTTTCTGTAAAAAAAATGATATCATTATTCACAATTTCACATATTACCATAAACAAAGTTGGCTATTTTATTTTTGAAAACTTCTAGATATATTGTAAACTATTTTATTCATTTCACTCAACGAACAATATATTTTTCCATGTCTTCTAAAAATCATTTTGTCTCCACATCGCCGATGGCAATAATCACAAATAGGTCGAGAAAAACTATAGTTGGGAAGAATTTGAGCTTGAGAACCTTTATATAACTTGATAGTTAGGCCTGGTTTCATGTACGGGTTTTTCCCAAGTAAACAATCAACATGAAAACTATTGCAACCATAATTACAGCTGTAGAATCTTATTCCTCGGCCTAAATACAATTCCTTTTCACAAATTTCACACCATTCTAGTTCACTTGTCATATAACCTCCAAAGTTAAGTGTGAGAAAATGTTTGTCATGTTTATACCTTGCCTTTTGTGGTAAGTTAACACAACTGAAACATATGATAAAATCGCATTCATCACACTTTAATGCTCCTTGAAGATCTTTATAAACTCCGCAAGCCCTACACATTCCATCTTGTGGTGGGCGAAGGAATAAGGGATGTTCATGGCCTTGATGATTGAATGGTTCATAGATAGAAGCACACTTTACATCTAATTTGTATTCGCAACCATCTTTTTCACACTTGTAGATGAAACCACAACTGTCTAATCTGCAAGCATGACAACTGAAGAAACCATCGTCGTTATATCCATTTATGATATTAAGTTTTAATGAATGAGGATGCAAAGCATATTGTTTCCGGCGTGGAGCATTTGCACATGTGCTATGAAGGATAAAATTACATTCCATACATGAATAAAAATCTCCTTCATAGATAGGAATAATACACGCCTCACAGATCTTCCTTTCATCGTAAACTTTGCTAGTCTCGGCTCTCAAAGGGTGCTCATGAGAAAAATGGAGTATCATTCCTTCGGATATAATCTTAAATGATTCAACATTTTTTTCTATGTCGTCTTCTTCTTGAACTCCTTCAAGTTCCTTTTTATCCCATATATTTTCTTGCAGTGCACATCTTGAATGGACAACATAGTCGTCACATTTGTTACAAATGTATCCACCATACTCACTATCAACTCTTTTACGACAATTTCGACAAGACCATTCTCTATGTGAAAATGTAATAGTAAAAGAGAGGTGGTGATTGTGACGAGATATTCTTATGACGCTAGGGAAATTTGCACAATCCTTATGGGCTACAAAATTGCACTTGAGGCAGACATAGGTTGGATGAACTTCTTTGGTCAAGCCACAAACATTGCAATCTAAGGAAACTCTTCTGGTGAAAAAAGTAAGAGGATGTTCATGTCTCTTTGGTTGGTCTATAACAAAGGAAACCGGTTTCATGGCACAAACCGGATGCATTGTAAAATTGCACAAAGTGCAGTGATAAACCATTTTACTTGCTTTGTCTCCGCAATGGACACAATCCAAAACAGAGAACATGTTAAAAAAAAGTTTGAGGAAATGTTTAGGATGGTAAGAATGTTTGATTTCAGGTGGAGACTCGACACATTCTTTGTGGTATGCACAACAACATCTTTTGCAAAAATAATAGTATTGACCATTCTTGTAACCTGTACACGCGCCACAATAGTCTTTGAGAAATTCTTCACCACAATAGTTTTTGAGAATTTCTTCTTTGTTTTTGCACCAAAGCAAAGGAAACACATGGTTGTTGATATTTAAATTTTTGTAATATTCAGGAGAAGACTCGTTTTGTTGGACGATTTCTTGAAAGTGAGGTGAAGAATCTAGCTCCCAAGAATATTTACTCCAAAAATTTGCTTTTGCTGATGATTCGATTCGGGCTCGAGGACATAAGAAAAGAGTTTGAGAAGAGAGGTTGTTGTCGGAATCAATGACTGGTTCGCCAGAGAAAGTAATTTGTTTGTTTGGTTTTCTTTTGATGATAGAATTCATGATGTTTATGTTATGTATATATTGTTATGTGAATTTCGTACTAACTTTTATAGATGTAAATAACTATAATAAATTAATAAATGATCTAGCATCTTCTTTTCTTTCTTCCGTCAAGACATGTTTTGCATCTTATAAACATATATTAATGATCTATTTTATATTAAAAGGATTCAAATGGAGGAAGCAAATAATTTAACGCTACACGATTGGAATATTGAAATTCATTGTTGGAAAATTGTGAATTTGATATAATTTTCTTGGTCAAATTTGTATGTACTGCTTATTTATTAAAATCAGTTGTTTTTTGTTCATCTGTTACTTACATCAATCATAATTACAAATATTTGAATTTTTATTATCATCATACAATCAAAATTTTGATTTAACTATAACCGCTTTCACAATAATAGGTTTCTCTACAAAACAAATCTAAGTAATATGTTTTTACATGCACCACCTCCATAAATCTTAACACACGAGCAAAACAACTAATTCTACATTATTTAGTATAAGATTTTTGGTAATCTTTACATACATTAATCTAATTATTTTGTATATAAAAAATTATACTTGATATAAAAGTAAAAATATTAAAAGATATAAATATCTATTTAGAGTTTTAAAGAGTTTAAGATATGAATTGAACTTTGTCCATTTTTGTTGACAAAAAAGGCTTCCACCCATTGGACTCAATTCCCAATATTATTTTTTTGTTTCAAACTAAAATTAATTTTCTATACATTTTTCATATTGTTTTTTTTAAAAAAAAATATTTATTATTCTTTACTTAACCAATATCTGTTGCATCATCACAAGAAAAGGAATATACCGAACACATTGGGTCTATCATGATACACAAAGAATATTTTTACAAACCCAAAAAAATTTAAATATGTAAAATACCTTTAAAAATTACCATTTAAATTTTTTTGTACTAACAACTAGGGATGACTTTTTTTGTTCAATAAGTACTTCATCAGATAGGCTCCACAAGTTTATTGGTTAATTATCTTATTAGAAATATATTTTCTTTGGTTCATAATTGTATATTAGGAGAGTTCCTTTAATTACAAACTATAAATTAAACCTATGGTTTATAACTACCCTTAAAAATAGGTTTAAGTTTAATTTTATCATAATTTTTAAAAAATTCAAAATTAATAAAAATTAATTTAAAAAACCTAATAAAAACTACAATTTAATAAAAATATATCAGATATAAATTCGGTACAAGATTAGTTTCGGTTTTCTGGGTACATAGATTTAGTACCTATTCTGATATTTTGTCGGGTTCGGTTTGAGTTTTGTTTTCTAATTCGGTTTTTGGTTCTTTTGATTTAAGACTTATTCAGGTATTTTTATTTATTGGATCGATTTTGGTTCGGTATAGATCGAGTTCGGGTTCGGATATTTTTATATAAAAATTCAAAATGAATAAAGATTTAATAGAAAAAACTTTAAAAAGCTAAACTTTAACAAAAATATATCGGATACTTTCAGTTTTTAATTTGGTTCTAGTACGGGTTTGGCTTCATACCTACCCCTAAAAATAGGCCTAAAGTTGGCTTTATTATAAATTTTTAAATAAAAATTCAAGTATTAGATAAAATTAATTTATGGTTCATAACTACCCTTAAAAATATGTCTATGGCTTTATTATAAATTTTTATGTAAAAATTTAAAATGAAGAAAATTTTAATAGAAAAAACTTTTAAAGAACTACAATTTAATACAAATATAACGGGTACAAATTCTGTTGTTGATTCAGTTCGAGATTGAGATCGATTTTTCGGGTATATAGATTTAGGACACCATATGCTATCTTGTCAGGTTTATTCAGGTTTTTAGTTCTTTTGATTTAAGCCTTATTCACATATTTTTATTTTTTAGATCGTTTTCGGTATAGATCAAGTTCATGTTCATGTATTTTTATATAAAATTTCAAGAATATATTGGATACCCATTCAATTATTTATTTAGTTTTGGCACGGGTTTGGATTCGGTTCTTCGGGTAAATAGATTTAGGACCTATTTGGGTATTTTTTGTTGGGTTTGGTTCATTTAATTCGAGTCAATTTTGGTTCGGGTAGGATTTTATGCTCAAAGCTAAACTTGCTAAATCAAATATATATAAAGGACCAAACCAATAATAATAATACATAACTAAACATGTATAGAAAGTCATGTATAGAAAGTCATGGATACATAATTAAATATTATTTAGTTTTTTTATAAAATATAATCAAATTACACGCTATAGCTTGGGTTGAGTCCTAGTGTGTGGGTAAAAGAAGTAGTATAATAAAAAGGTAAACCACGCTCATAAACAATTTAGAACGAAGCGAAAGAAGTTAGTTTTCGTAAAAAAAAGTCAGTTTCATAAATCATTGAAAAACAAACTTGATGTTATTACTCACATATTAAAATAAACAAAGTTCACAATTTTATTTTTGAAAAGTAAAACACAAAGTACTTCTACAAGCATAATTAATGTATCTCATATTTGGAACAATATATTTTTCCATCTCTTCTGAAAAATACTTTGTCTTCACACCGGCGGTGACAATAATCACAAATAGGTCGAGAAAAAGTATAGTTGGGAAGGATTTGGACTTCATAACCAAAACATTTGATAGTTAGACCCGGGTTCATGTACCGTTCTTTTCCAAGTAAACAGTCAACATGAAAACTATTGCAACCATAATTGCACATATAGAATATTTCTCCTCGGCCTAAAGACAATTTCTTTTCACAAATATCACACCAATCTAGTTCACTTTTCTTATAACCTCCAAAGCAAAGTGTGAGAAAATGTTTGTCATGTTTATACCTTGCCTTTTGTGGTAAGTTAACACAACTGAAACATATGTTGAAACTGCATTCGTTGCACCTTAATGCTTCTTCAAGACTTTTATAATCTTTGCAAGCATCACACATTCCACCTTTTAGTGGACGAAAATCTAGAAATAAGGGATGTTCATGGCCTTGATGATTGAACGGTTCAGAGATAAAAGCACACCTTACATCTAATTTGTATTCGCAATCACCTTTTTCACACTTGTAGATGAAACCACAATTGTCTGAATTGCAAGCATTACATATGAAGTAACCATCGTCTTTATATCCATTATTGACCTTTAGTTTTAGTGGATGAAAATGCAAAGCATGTTGTTTCCGAAGTGGAGCATTTGCACATGTGTTGTGAAGGATAAAATTGCATTCCATGCATGAATAAAAATCTCCTTCATAGATAGGAACAATACACGCCTGACAGATTTTCCTTTCGTCATAAGCTTTGCTAGTCTCAGCTCTCAGAGGGTGCTCATGAGAAAAATGGAGTATCATTCCTTGCGATATAATCTTAAACGATTCATCATTTTCTTCGATCTCGTCTTTTTCTTGAACTCCTTCAAGTTCCTTTTTATCCCATATATTTTCTTGTAGTGCACATCTTGAATGTACACCATAGTCGTCACATTTGTTGCAAATGTATCCACCGTACTCACTATCACTTTTTCCACCACAAATTCCACAAGTCCATTCTCTATATGGAAAAGTAGTAGAAAAAGTGATGCGGTGGTTATGAGGAGATATTCTTATGACACTAGGGAAATTTGCACAACATCTGTGAGCTACAAAATTGCATTGGAGACAAACATAGGTGGGAAGAACTTCATTGGCCCAACCACATACATTGCAATCTAAGGAAACTTTTCTGATGAAAAGAGTAAGAGGATGTTGATGTCTCTTTGGTTGGTCTAGAATAATGGAATCTGGCTCCATGGCACAAACCGGATGCATTGCAAAATTGCACAAAGTGCAGCAATAAACCATATTCGATGCTATTTCTCCGCAAAGGAAGCAATGAAAAAGGGGGAACACGTTATGCAGTTTGAGGGAATGTTTAGGATGGGAAGAATGTTTGATCTCAAGTGGAGATTCGACACATTCTTTATGGTATGCATGACGACATGTTCTGCAGAAATAATCAATTTTGCCATACATGTTGCCACCATTACAAGCAGCACAATCGTCAACGAGAAAGTCTTCTTTGTTGTTGCACGAAAGCAAAGGAAGTGCACGATGGTAGATATATAAATAGTTGTAGTAATCATCGTAAGACTCGTTCTCTTGGATGATTCCATGAAAGTGAGGTGAAGAAGGTGTCTCCCCAAGGCCCCCAATATTCGTATCAAATATTTCTTCTAAGAATTGCGACCGGACTGTAGGACATAAGTAAATAAATTGAGAAGAGGGGACATCGCCATAACTAATGATTGGTTCACCAGATGAACTAATTTGGTTGTCTGATTTTTCCTCCATGACTTATTTACCAATAAATTTGATATTTATATCATGTATATATTGTTCTGTGATGGCGGACGCATTTATATATGTACATAACAATAAATAAATCAATGGTAAAGTAACGATTTGGAAGTAAAGCATCTTCTTTTCGTCTCAATAATGCTAACAAGTGATTTGCGTCTTATAAACAAGTATTAATTATCTATTTTATACTATGAGGGTTCTATTTCAATAATAAAGCTTTTGTTAAGAAACAAAAGATAATTCTAGTAGTATTATTATTTTTCTTTTTTTGGAAAAAAGTCAATCAAATTTTAAGGGACAAATCAAACCATCAACTCTCTTGCACCCAAATAAAACCATATACTATGGTTTCCTATTAATTTAAACACTCAACTTTAAGTTAGTGAAGGCGAATTACCCCATCGTTAAGTTATTGAACGGAAATTACTAACTTCGTTTTAAGACCGTAAATAATTTTCTATTAGTTAAAATTGTGCATTTCATTAACAGTCTTAAACGGGATTAGTAATTTTCATGTAATGACTTAACGACAGAATTAGTCCTGGGCATTTCAGGTTTCAGGTCGGGTCCTTTCGAGTTTGAGTTTTTGGGTTTAGAGACTTAGGACCCATTCGGGTATTTTTAATTTTTGAGTCGAGTTCGGTTCGAGTACCTTTGGGTTCGGGTCGGTTCGATATCTATAAAAAGACCCAAAAAATTTTGGGTTCAGTTCAGGTCCGGTTTGAATCAGGGTATTTCTATCTTAATTATTTTAAAATTTTTAAAACTAATAAAAATTTAACTAAAAGAACTTTAAAAACAAAAATGTAATAAATATTTTTGAATGATTTTGGATTGTTTTAGTTGTTTTAATCTTAAATTATTAATATATTGAGATTTATAATTGTAATTTTTTATATTTAAGTTATTAAAGATATAAATATAAATAATAATTGTTAAAATATAATTATATTTTGGGTTTTCGGGTACTCATTTGGGTTTCGGTTTGGTTCGGGTTCGGATCCGAGTTTTCGAGTATATAGATGTATGACCCAATAAGGTATTTACGTCGGGTCTGATTTGAATTCAGGTCATATATTTTGGGCCGGGTTCAGTTCGGGTCTTTGGGTTCGGGTAATATGCCCAGGCCTAGATAAAATATTTCTGCTAGATCAAATTAAAGTTGAGTATTTAAATTAATAGATAACTATAATATATAATTTAATTTGAGAACAACATAGTTGAGGGTTTGATTTGCCCAATTTTGTTAAGGTCAAATTTGATTGATTTTTTTTCTAATTTTTTTATATAGATTTTGAATCTTTCAAGTGCAAAAACATCATTAGCCATCCATAAACATTTTTAGTAGCTACATCGATTGATATGAGATTAACTATGGGATTTATCAATTATGAAAAAAACAAAAAAATCCATATAATTTTTCTGTGTTTTAATCTAGGAGTACTACATTGACCGCTTTATTCTTTTTTTTTTTTTGTAAATTCATCCATCATTGAGCTTGAACCACGCTTCATGATGAGAGATTTTTAAATTTTATCTGCAATTAATTTTTTTTTACCAAAAATTAGATCAATAAAAGGCGATTTATAATCTAAAACTTATTTTTTTAAATCTCCTTTTTAATTTATTATTTGTAGTGGATATGATCCAATTTGGAAGATGATCCAATTTTATCTAAAATTTACAAATAAATTAAAACTAATAATATCAAGTTTATGTTTTTTCTTAAACCTTTATAATTTAGTTAAATTTTTTTCAATCTTCTTTTTACAAAAGTTTTTTGTTTTTTGTTTTTTGTTTTTTATCACAACTTTTTATGAAAGTTTAGGAGTACTTTTTAAAAACCAACAGAAAAATGTAACTAAAAACCAACAGAAAAAGTTTACTTTTTTTTGTTGTTTTCAATCGGTAAAATGGACAGAAAAAAAAAAATCGAGCGAATAAAAGGAGTGAGTGTTTCTCCGCAAATGATGGGACAAAAGTGAGTTAAGTCAGAGGTTTCGAGTTCTCCATATACCAGCAACACTCATCGGACACATCCTTCCTTAAGACCTCCACCCAATCAATACAAATTCCCCTCTTTGGTTCTCCGTCCAAATTTAAACTGTTGTTTACTAGTACACTGTCTATAAATCTTCACTGTTTCAGACGAATTGGATCTGTCCTCCAAGCAGAAACACCAAAGTGGAGCAAGAGAGTTAGAGAGAAAGAGACTGGGTTCGACTGAACAATCGCAGTTCTCAGTTTTGATTGCATTTTTATCAGTTAAAATTAGTTGAAAGGTAGAAACTTTTTGTGGACTGGATTTTATTTTTTCAATCAAGTTATCGATTCTTTAAGGATTTGTGAATCTGAGAATTGGCTTTTGCTAGTTCTGCTCCCAAGGCATAAACACATTGAAGCTTTTAAGGTTCTTGAGGGTTTTAGGGTAAATAGAAACAATAGCAACTGAAGTAGTCCTCAGATTTTGACTGTTGAGGGATAACTGTTTTGTTAGGACTAAACTTGACCTGTATTTTGCTTGCCTGTTTTTGTGCTATGAAAAATATTTTAGTTCGGACAGTATTGTTTGAACTACTGTGGCTGTTAGTAATTGTTCTGCTTTAGAGTTTTTTTTTTTGGTCGAGTGTTCTGCTTTAGAGTTTAGCTTATCAAAATTATTAGATTAACTTTTTATTTTTGTTTTGTTTTTTGGAACTGGTTTTTGCTCGCTTTCTTTCCCATAAACAATTGCATCTTTCCCAAAGTTTCTCTTTTTAATTTGTATTGTTTAATGTTAATCTGTAGCTCCTTCCTGCGAATTTTTATTATCTTTAAAAGAGTAAAAAGATTCTAAGAAGATCTATTTGTTTTAGTTCAAATTATTGGTTGCTTCAGAGAGCTGTGGATTCTACTTCTTGTCTGTTTCTTCTTGATTAGATTAGTTATATGGATCAAAGTTATAGTTTTGTTATCAAAGATTCTTGTTCTTATTGTTGAAATCCCTGATGTTTAACACTTCTGCGCAATAGAATGCACTTATTCTAAAGATGCTTTGCCTGAGAAATTGATCTTGTTCTTCGAAAAAGCTTTTAATCTTAAGTTCAATATCACTATCGTATTCTCTCACATGAATATCTTGCTTAGATCTTCTTAAGTCATTCTGATTATAGCATTTCAAATAAGTTTATGTCCTTGTTTCTGTTTATATGTTATTTATAGATTTTGGTTTTCAAGTGATCTCGGAATATGTAGGATGAAACAAACAGCTATGAAGAGTGAAAAGGGAAACCGGGCTTGAGAGTCTGCTTCCTCTCTGTCAAAAGAGAAAAGACTTCAGCAGTTACAATGCCTGTGTCCCACGAAACATCGAATTACAATGAGATCTCTATGCAGCAAAGCATGCTCTTCTCTGATGGTCTTCAGGTAGATTCTGAATTTGCAAAAACTTGCATATTATCATTTTATCATTTGCTCTTTTATTATTTGTTTCTGATAATTGGTTTCAGTCTCCATCCGAACTGGAAGGAGAATGCTATCAAGCACACACATTCTTCCTATGCGTGAAACCAATACAACAATGAAATGATAATTAATCGTTTATACGATAGAAGATCCAAATATTGTCACAATGTTCAATAATATCTCGGTTTTCAAAAATTTCGAAGGTTAATTTGGGAAATGAATGAAAGGCTTTCTGCTCTTTTGTCCCCTCAGGACTTAAAGAATCTGCGAGCACAGTTGTATTCAGCTGCTGAGTATTTCGAACTATCTTACACAACCGACGATAAAAAGCAGATGTGAGTTGGTGAATTTCATCAGTGTTCTAGAGTATTTATTTCATTAACATTGTTCTGTTTTTTTTTTCCTCGGTCTTTCTCAATGATGTAGTTCACGGTAAATGCAGAGTTGTAGACACACTGAAAGATTATGCGGTAAAGGCTTTGGTGAATACAGTTGACCATTTAGGTTCTGTTACATATAAAGTGAATGACTTTATTGATGAAAAAGTTGATGAAGTATCAGAGACCGAGCTACAAGTATCTTGCATCGAACAGGTATATTAAAAGGTCCTCAAAATAGTTGTCTCTACCCGTACAGGTCCTTACTTTAGGTGCTTTGTCAGATTGTTTTTTCTTCTTTGTGTTGCCGAGTTTAAAAATTTGTGTGCATGTTGAAAAAAACAATGGGATGGTGTTTTAGAGGCTAAGGATGTGCCAAGAGTATATGGACCATGAAGGGCGCTCACAGCAATCACTTGTGATTGACACTCCAAAGTTCCATAAACGATACATCTTACCTGGTAAGTTCTCTCTTTCTCTCCCTCTCTCTTGCACTCGGGTTATAAGGTGTCACGACTCACGATCAAAAGATGTATTGTTTATCAGCTGGTGAAATTATGACTACTACCAATCTTGATAAGCTGAAGTACTTTGGAAGCAGTTTAGAGGATGCAGATGATTGGAACCAATTCCGGAATGGTAATTGAAATTTTCTATGTTTCTGTCATACACAATTCAAGATTCATGATTTCTTCCTAATTAGTTGGTTTCTCTCTCGCTCTTTCAAAGCTGTTCGTGCTACAATCCGGGAAACGCCTCGTGCTTCTGTTAGGTAAAAACTCCAAACACTTGCTTGAGATATGACAAAAGACCGACATCTCAAACAGACCGGATGATCTTATAACCGTGTTCCAATCTAATTGTCTGTGCAGAAAATCAACATCTCAGAATCCACCTCAACGATCAGCAACCTTTTCGTTTACCTCCACTATACCAAAGAAAGAACAAGGTAAAATGACATTAGCTTGGTTTTTTTTCTTTGAATAACTATCTAATAAAACAGATTCTTTCTTACATTTTTGTGTATGTTATAATCAGATAAAAGATCAGTTTCACCGCATCGATTTCCACTACTAAGATCGGGATCAGCCGCTACCCGGAAGTCAGCATCAATCAGCCGGCCAACGACACCAAGCAAGAGCAGAGATATAACTCCTATACGGGTATAAAATCATTCATTCTAAAAATTTCAAGAAGCTATATCTTCTTAAGTCTTCCTTCTTTTGCATTTTCCAGTATCCATCAGAACCAAGAAGATCGGCTTCAGTTCGGGTCGCGTTCGAGAAAGGAAACCAGAAAGAAACAGAGCAGCAACAACCGAGCAAGAGCAAACGACTGCTCAAAGCTTTGCTTAGTCGACGCAAAACCAAGAAAGACGACACTCTCTACACTTTCTTGGACGAATACTGATGGCCGGTTTATCTGTGGAAGCAGTTTACTAAACCGGAAAATTGTTCTTTTACTTTTTTCTTTTCCTTTTTTATATATTTAGTATATTGCAGAGTATGGAGAGAATATTTGTTAGGAAAATCTATTATATAAACCGAAACACTATTAACTTTGAATGTTATTTTTATAATTTCTAAGAAATAGTTTTTTTTCTTCCAACAATTATGATCGACAAAGTTCGATCATAGTCAAAGCTCACTTCCTAAAATCCTTTTTTTCTTCCACTTATTGTGGGACGGATCGAACCCTGGTGTTTAAGGATTTGTAAAGTGAGAAAGACTACTAGTCCACCTGTCTTCGGCTTCTAAGAAATAGTTTAGGTTAAAAAAAGATAAAAAGAGAAGAGGTTGTTGATTTTGTTGCTAAATGGTTAAATGTTCGTTTTTTCATAGATTATGATCTTGTCGATCCAATTGTTATATAGTCAGTAAACTAAACTATCGAGTTTTTATCCTGACAAAAGTAATAATCATGATTCATATTGTTAGGAAATATAAATTCAAGACCTTTAAATTTTTCTGCGTTTTATTAAATAGTTTTCAAGTAATAATAATAAACAGAATATTACTTCTGTTTTACATATGATCCAAATAGATAAATATTGAATACATTAAGACATAACAGAGAATATTCAACAAACACATTTACAACCTGTCGGAAATGATATGTCACAAACCCATTCACATCCACTCGGACATGGCTTCTTTTGAGGACGTACGACCTCTTCGTGCATCACTTGCGACACAGAGTCTTGCTTCAATGAATCTTGACTTTCTACTACTCGGGCATTAGAAACTGTTATGTCTACAATATTTAAATTTAATTGTTATTACTATATAGTAGTAGAAGTAAAATGTAAAATACCATAGATTGTGTGAATGTTTTAAAATATTCTTGAATAACAAATTTAACTTACCTGAAGAACACAATGTAAGCAGAAGCACGAACGACATGAGAACCACTAGCTTCATCTTTGAAATGCTTTATTTTTCTGATAACAAAAGATATAATTTATTTTAGTGAAATAATGTGTTTGCAAACTATATATTCACCATCATATTTATATAAGCACATAGGTCTTAATTGGTATCAGCAAATTAGGTATGAGTTTATATTTAACAGAGAATTAAATTTAAAACATTTCCTTTATTGCAGTAAATGCATTCAATAGTTATGGATTTAATAACAATAATGAAGCTGTGAATGAAATGACACAAAAGTTCAAACAAATCTGCCATTTATATTAGAAAATAAATCTGCTATGTATATTAGACAACAAATCTGTCATATATGTTACAAATCTGAATTTTTTATATTTTAGAAAAGAAAATCAGAAAATATTGAATACTAACAGAAGGCATTTTGGATGATTAAGGGTGTTATTGGTTTATGTATTTAGATAGAGTTATGAATATTTAAATGTTATTAAAATTCTAGTGTTATTGATACAAGATTTTTCAAAACTCTATTAAAGTTTGGTGTTATTAATTTATATATTTGTAAAAAGTTTTCTAAAATCTTTATAAGTTTAGAGTTATTGGATTCATGATTTTATAAAGTCCATAAAAGTTTTGTTTTATTCAAACATTACTCATATAGTCATTGAATTTAAATATTGTGTTATTGGTTTGTTGATTCTATACCTATTCATTTATAAAATAAAATCTTCAAAAGTATTGTATCTTGACTAGGTATTCTCAAACTCATTCACTATAATTAAAAAATATATAATTTGTTTTCTGAAGAAACTAAAACAAAAAATGAATCTGAAAATAATAAAATAATAATATTAACAGAAAAAAATAATTAATAAAAAATTAATTTGTAATAAAAATACAGTAGAAAAATTTATGTAATATTTCGTATATATATTGTACACAAAAACTTTATGAATATAAGAACCTATAAGAATATTCAAAATTAATTAAAAATCTCTGAAAATCTTGTGACAAAACTCATTATAAAAATCTCTAGGTCATCTTTAAAACTCTATAAAAATAGGTAAAACTTTAAAAATCTTCATTACTTTAAAGTCATTAAAATTTATTCAAAGTATAAATCCAATAACATCCCCTAAAATCTTCTACGTTATGATTTTGCCTTAAAAACATATTATGATTAACAAAAAATATCACTATTTAAAATATCAGTTAAATACTGAAAGAAGGTAAGTAAAAATTTAACTGCAGTATCTCAAACGAAAACTAATAAAAGTATAAAAAAAGAGAATAAAGATTATAAAGTAATTAATTTAAAAATATAAATGATTTATTTTATTTTCCAACCAGACATTAATAAAAATACAAATCTATGATGTATATACATATTTTTCCTATCTTTAATCAGCCACTAGTGTAGAAAAATTCAAGAGATATATATAACATCATAAAAAAAATTCCAAACTCAAGAGATTTACAAATTTAGAAGGTAAAATTTTTATTTGAATAAAAGTATTATCTTTATATAAATATAAGTGAAACAAATACGTAATTTGGAGGCACACAAATTGTTGTCATCGACCACCAATGATTCATTATTCTTTTCCACACATAAATCATAGGGATAACAATTATTACATAGATGATTGTTATTATGTTCATAAAATTCATATAACACGCCAAAATTTATATAGTTGTATACCAAATTTTGTTTAGTACTATTTGGACACAATGACACATTGCAATTTGATGGGAGCTTGTGTCGTAAACAATAGGCACGTAAGCACGTAATCGGAGCTTCCCTTTCCGTTCAATTGCTTGCTAGAACCTAGAGTTCATTCCTGTATAGTTTTGGTCAAATTTCTTTTTTACCATATTATAGTTTAGCAATTTTTTGTGACTCATTTTTGGTGAAAAATTGATGACCATTTATTTTGGTAAAAAATATTTGACCAGCAGAGAGGGACATTTAATCACTTGACACTTCCTAACTCCTAAGTATATATCTACATTTAAAAAAAAGAAATAAATCTGTTATTGTCTTTCTGCTATTCATTAAAAAGACAAACAATTACTGGAAAATAAATGTATTAGAATAATATTTTATTTTACGAATGGACAACAATCTTAACTGGTATATAGTGGAATATATATGAAGTAAATTACTCATTGTTAATTGACTGAGTTGTAAATCTATAAAACTTAATATATGGGATCCTAGGAATAATGTCCAACGCTCGAAAAAAAAAAAAAGGGAATAATGTCCAACGGCAAGAATCAGGTGGTTTAATTGAGTTGTTTCTGATATGAGTTGACATCATGTGAGGAGTTTGAATCTCACATTGTTCCAGTTGAAGTATTTAGGTTATGGATCGAATTTCGTTGATCCAATTGTTAAAAAAAAAATAGTGCTTAGAATATGAAGTTGCATATAAATTATTTCGACTAAAATATTCATTATCAATTGATTTTAAATTAAAAATAATTAGACCAATTTTCAGAATATCTAATTTCATTTTTAGATAGATAACTAAAATCATCTCTTATAATAACATTTTATTTATTGAAATGATTACAAGTTTGACAGTATATATCAACTATCAAAATTCTTAAAGATGAAATTATCAACAAATTGTTGCTTCATCATCATGATGAGAGTAATCAGTTCTTTAGCTGCGGTGCTGATGGAGGGTGTGTTGGATCATGTTTTCTACTTGCACCTGGATCATCATAATCCATCAACCTCCAACTCTCTTCAACCTATTTTGATTCACCAAAAAGTTTTCATTTTGTTTTTGAAAATTATAACAAAAATATCATATATATCTTGATTGTTTAAAATGACTGAAAGTTTACTATGAAT